>PVKM010005781.1:0-46683 GCA_004027735.1 Carollia perspicillata | reverse complement strand
CACAACAGCAATTTAGAGACTAGACATTATCAACTCCCTTTGCTTTGTCACTGTTTCAATCCAGGTGTGCCCCTGGCTATACTGGCAGCCCAAGCAGTCCTGGAGGCTCCTGCCAAGAATGTGAGTGTGACCCCCACGGCTCAATGCCTGTCCCCTGTGATGCTGTCACAGGGCTCTGCACGTGCCGACCTGGAGCCACGGGGCCGAAGTGTGATGGCTGCGAGCACTGGCATGCACGAGAGGGCGCGGAGTGTGTTTGTACGTATACTAACTTAGCTGCTAGTTCGGGGGGCCTTGCTCCATTCTGTCTCCTTTCCAGTGAGAGATTTTTTTAAATGTTTATATATATATAGCAATCGCTAGTGCTTCGTTCTTCCTGGTGCTCTCTAACCACTTCGTGCCGTTTGCCTGCTGTCTCTGTCTCCATCCCGCTGAGCCAAGAACAGCTGAGCAAATCGACATGCTTCAGTCAGTTCATTGAAGACCTACAACAAAGCTCCTAGAGGCATATTTGGTTTTTATTTTGTCCATCTCAGACTGTCATTGTCTTTGTAACAGATTAAAGATCTGGATTTATTAATTTTTTAGAATCTTCCTAAATTCGTAATTGGCTAGACAGACGCTTTTAGCCTTGAATTAGAACTGACTTTTCCTAGCTTTTACAGAAATCCATGGGCTTACTGCTTATAACTTTCTCTTGAACTACAGAATCTGGAAGTATTCACAATGAACTCAAGTATTTTTATTCACATGTACGACAAATGAAGACCAAGTTAGCTCACTCTTTCTCTCTCTCTCTTTTTTTATCTGCTTCTGGATTCAGTAATGCCATATTGAAAGTACATAAAATATAGTAGTTGTATTATTATTGGATCCTATACAAATTCTAATCTAAAAATAGATCATTTATAAGTTTAGAAAGGGACTCTTATGTTATGGTATTCTTTTCCTTGAGGGTATTCACATTGATGATCTAATTATTTCTAACAAAGAAGAATATAATATTTCAGTTATTTTATCTCAATATTTACCTATTTTAATGTATTTATTCGTGCTAATATTTCTGGTTTTGACATCTTATATGTGTCTAACTCTTAATAGCATCTTAATTAGAATTTTTGTTTGCACTCTAGTTTTGTAAGAGTTACTTCAAAAATTAAGGATGGCTTTTAAAATATGCTGACAAATAAAGACTGAATGTGTTTAGGGATATAGATTTTTTAATTATTTTTCTATGTATTTCAAACATCTTTAATGAAAATGTATTACATCTAAAATAAAAATAAAGTTCAAAATTAATGGGAGAGAGATTAAGTGTAATATACACTTACATATCATATTCAGTTAATGATGTATACATATTCACTCTTCTCAAGTATAATGTCATATTTTAATGATAATTTAAGTAGGCTTCTAACATAATCCAACTAGTTTTAATATTGTTTCCAAATGTAATTATTAACATGGATATATTTAATTAGATAATTGAAAGATACTAAACAGTCCTTTAATTTTAAGTCATCAACTTTATTAATTATCCAGAAGGAAACTTAAAATAAAAAGATCACACTGAATTTGAAGCACAAAATATTACAATAACATTAAAAATTTGTGTGAGATCAAATAATGGGATTATTTTCTGAGCATTTCTTATAAAGGGAGTTGTCATTCTGCCCATCAATAACAATGGTTCTAAGTTCTTATTCTGTTGATAATTAATATTTTACATACATCTGAATAAATTTACATCTAAATAAATGAGTAAGAGAACTCAACTCCTTTTTTCCCATCACATATGTGGATCTTAAATCTCTCAGTGGCCCACGTGAAAACCACAAAGTGCCAGTCCTCCAGTTACAAAGTTATACCAGCTTGATACTGTCTATTCGCATCATTTTTGTATTTTCAACTACTATACAGATATTCAGTTCACTTGCTATGTCTGGAAAATTTTAATATTCTTTGGGAGGATTATATAATATCTAGATTTTTTTATTAACTATTTATAACTATTTTATTAATAAACACAATATTTCTTCTATATTTAAAAATACTTATAATCAATATTTTCACTTTGTAAATGATGTATAGATTTTCTTCACGCTGCTCTTAAATTAGTGATTTTCATTCACTGCTAGGATATTTAACTTTACCCTGCATTAGCTTAACTATAAGAATTGTTAACTATGTAACTATAGTAACTATGTAACTATAAGAATTGTTACATAGAGTACCTTCAGATTTTTTTTCATTTTATAAAATTTCTTCTATTGCGGAAAAATATATTATAGTTCTGTTATGTTGGCCTTTCCCAAGACTTGGTTCCTACTTCTAGTTTTGAAATGAGAAAATAACACAACATACAAGTGAGGACTTAACTCTGACTTTTTCTCAATTCTCTTTTTAATATCTTTCTGTATCCATAAGCTAAATTAGAGCAAGAGAACAAAGAATAGACTCCCCTGGCATATTTGATCTGCAGGGCCTGTTTTACGATATGCGATTGGGTGGAATTTTACAAGACCCATGGGTGGGAGTGGATGGAAGTGGTCTGGTTCAGGCGAGAAACTGTATGTGTAGTAAGAGAAGTGGCTTCTGAGAAAAGCTTCTTCACCCACATTACCTCAATGAATAATAAAGATAAAATGGGCTAAAAGATGAAAAAATTTAAATGTATATAATGTCAGTATGATTGCTATGATAGGGCCTTATTCATCAAAAATTGTCAAGTGAAGGCCCATCTTCTATGCAGGTGAAAAGATACAGGAGCTGGTGCTGAGATTCCCTTCAGCTCCTTTTTCTTCTTGTCTGATAGGGATAATTTGGGACCGCTCTGCAACGTATACTTCCCAATGCGCGTTGATGATTTCTGAGTGGATATTTTCTTGAACTTCCCAAATCAGGAGTTCTTCTTAGGATGTTAGGTTAATAAAAATCTCATCTCCTCCTTCAACTCTAATTTATAATTTGCATATCATTTTATGAAATGACAACAACTACCTGCCTCTCTAAAACTGGAAAATGAGCAAGGGAGCTATTATTTGTTTAATACTAAACTTTTATATTGTGAAACAAAGAACTTGGCTTTGTCCATGTCCTATTTTTCTATAGACTAGCAATTAACACAGAACAACTCATGTGATATTTAGAATAGATTGTGAGTGGCACAGTAAAATACATTACTCTCTTGGAGGACAGAAATTGAAGTTAGAAGTTGTTGGTAAGATGTAATTCCATGGAGTGCCAAAATAGCATTTTATAAATATCAAGTTGATGCTTCCTGTTGTATTCATTGCATATGAAATATTAGAACTGTATCAGATTTATTATTTATAATCACAATTTACCTCAAATATGACATTTAAGATGCTATTTTGCTTGCCAATGTTGCAAAAGCAATCATGAAGTGTGTTTTTTACCTGTAACCTAAGGTAAACCTAGCTAAATATGGTTACACACCTTAACTCTGTAAAATACGTACCTTCCAGCCACTCGGTGAAACCTGAGGCCTAAAGTTTCTCCCAAACTTGATACTGATTTGAAGAGACACAGTCAAGATTACTATTTTTAATTGCCAGCTGCCATCAAGGATCTTATCACAATTATGCAGCGACCCTTAACATGTTGTCCCTAGAACAGGGCTGCACTCACAATCAGAGATGATTACTAGTGGCAGTTATTGTTCCCTGTATACAAGAACAGGAACGAAATAGTGGAATGTGGTTCATCACTGTGAAGAAAATGGGACTTTCTATGATAAAAGATGATGAAAATCATCAGTTGACCTCCAGATACTATTTAAAGAGCTATGACTTTGCTCGTTGGACGTGAGATCACCCTCTGGCCTGGCCCCTCACATGCCATCCTCTCCTTGCCCCCACTTAATCCTCCAGTACTAGTTCCTATTCAAAGGCCAGTATGTCTACTCTACTGTTCTACAACTCTTCAACCGTGGTATATTGATCAAATCCAGGCATCAGAGAAGCTATAAAAGAAACTTTTGTTCATCCTGTTTGACCTTCTCTGCATCTGTTTTGTTAGTATAAGGTGCTTTGAGTTTCTTATTGTCAACCTCTTTAGAACAGGTCCAGGCTAACAACTTTGTGGAAGAGCAAATACTCTGACTCTAGATAACTTTCCTAGTTATTGGCAATTAGTCTCCAGTGTTTGTCTGTCCCATTGAGAAAGCTGCTCCATTAATGGACTGAAGGAGTTCTGTGGTGAATTGTCAAATAAAGGAGGCTGATTACAATTTCTTTTATTTTCCATCAAGCTTTATTTTAAGGGTAAGCTCATTTGATCACAATTTTTACTCTGCTAGATTCAGGAAGTTTATTGACCTCACAGAACAATAGAATTACATGACTTTAAAGTCGGTCAAACAAGAGAGTCTGACCATTACCTTCTCTGACATAAGGATGCACACTATTTTCAAGTTGCTCTAGCAACCTTGCATCCTTGCAGGACGTGTATGACTTGTATGACATTACTTAACTTTTCTAAACCTCATTTCATTCTCTGTGAAATGGAAATACAATACTGCATGCACACATGCAAAGTATCTAAGCATAATAGATGCTCAAAAAATTCCAGAAAATTTTTTCTAATAATCTTATTATCTCATGGCTATTATTTGGTCATTTTTTCAAATGCATAATATTTTTTGCAGCCCATCAGTTTCTGATTAAATATTTAGGTTAGGGTAAATTTTGATTTTCTCTAATTAGCTCTAATTCTAATTAGAGCTAATTCTAGAATTCTAATTCTAGACTCTTCAAGTCACTGAAAACCTCTTATGAACATCTTACTTTTTCTCATCTCTTTAAGTTTCTATTTATAGATTTGTAAATACACTGATTGTGACTCCTTTTCTCATCTTCAAAGTGAAGACATTAATAGTACTTCATAAAATGGCTGTGAACATTAGGTAATCATGGCAAGACACAACATATTACCTGCTACATAGTGAATATCATATAGACTAAAGCTCTTTCATTATTATTGGTAGTACTACCAACGTTTCTGTTTTTCGGAAAAGCTACACCAAACTGGAATATGTTGAAGAGTGAATATGTTTTTCACATAAATTTATGTACAGAATTTTGCTCAACATACATATTAAGTAAAATACATATATACATATAAAATTTAAAATTAAAACATACAAATTTATATTGCATGCATCACAACTTGGTGCGTGAACAAATTCATCAGCCTCACCTAAAGCTTACCAAATACCTTTCTCTCTATTCAGGGAAATAACAGGCAAACAAACAAACACACAAAAAGCCTTCTTAATCAGTTTTAAACCAAATTTTTACTTTAGAAGCTATTTATTTATACATAAGAATAACCTCAAAATATATGCTAATAAACAATTTCTTACTGAAAGGGAAAGGGAAAAGAGAAGTATAAACCCATATCAAGGAACTATCAATGGCCTTATGTAGAGGAGTTCAACTAAAACACACCTAGTAACACAAATTTTATCTTTTGTTGGAAATATATATTTACTCGTGTTATCCCATTTGACTAGAGCTAACAGTTTATGTATCTTTAGGTAAAATCGGTTCACAGGTTTGGCCTTTTCAAGAGTGTTCCATGCACTCATCACAGCTTCTGCTTCTTTGGTTGGGATGCAGTGTGTGAGCTTTCTGGGACGGCAAGCCCGTGGATACTCTGCATGGAGGATCCTGGTGGAAGTGCAGTGTTTTGTACTAATTGCTAACAAAAAGATCTGTAATATCGGTTGCATGATTTGCCTCTTCCATGTGCTCAGCTATAACGATCTGAATTTAGTACTGTATTTGTTAATATTAGATATAAATGTATCCTGACACTTTTATAGGTGAAGCCTCAGAAACATTTAGTCATGTGAAATATATTCATAGTCTTGAAATATTTGCTTTTGCTCCCATGTGTCTTAGGAAGGATCTCGCTTTATAATCTTATTTCTGTTGCTGTTTAGGAGAATAGCTTAGAGAGGGGGTTTTTTGGAACGGTGGTCCTAATTATAAGATAGGTGTTAGTTTACACTATACCATTACCGTGCCCTTATCAAAAAACAATTGTGTACATAATGTGAATATTTCCTGTCTCTATACACTCTTCAGATCTTCCCTATGAGAATGAATTAAATGTGGTTTTAATTTGCATCTCATTTCCAGTGTTTGCTGCCAGACATTTCAGACTTTTTGAGGGCAAATAAAAGTAGCTTGTGGTGTAAGTAAAATATTTTGTGTTAGGATAAAATAGCAAGTCATTATGTAAAGGGCACATTTCTCCATGTGTTTATCTTATAACTGCATGAACTAGACTTATACAGGAGCTTTGAAAAAAATCCCCATGGCTGTTATATTCATAAGTCTTTCTGACCCATTTGATCAGATGTTAGTACATTACTTGGAGCATATATAAAAGTTACCCTTCAATTATGGAAATGTGCTTGCACTTTGTTCCCCAAAAAGCCAATGCAGAGACCGTAAGACACGGGATAATAATAGACCTTTGGACACAGAGACATAAAATGGAATGTGTAAGTCCTTGAAAGAGCAATTAAATACATTTTTATTTCAACAACTGAAGATGTGAAACCAAAACAGATGGGCAGGGGGTAGAATAAATGAGAGCAAAATTAGTATTCATCATGCCTCTTGGCATCATCATCCACCAATTTACTCTGTAGTCTATTATTGTAAATCAGAGCTAGTTCTGTGGTACAGTTCCTGATTTCTTGTATGAAATAAAAACCAAGAAACCTTTTCCCTGGAAATTTCTGGAACCATCAGTAAGGAGCTTCCAGCCATATCATTATCAAGGAGCTGACTCAATTCCTTCTTGGAAATAAGTAGGTTATAAATTATAATAAATTAGAAAACAAACTAGCAAAAGGTTTCTGAAGAAGACACTGCCCTGAAAGGCATGGTGAGATATTATATCAAGTATCTTTCAAGATCTTGAAATTGAAAAAGGAACATGGCTTGCTTACCTCCTGGGATACCTGCCCAAAATACATCTTTACTACAAGGTAAATGGAACTTTTTAAACAATGATGAACTTGTTACTAATACTTGTTTTTAACTTATGAGTTGCAACCTCTGTTCTGAATTTACCCTCTAGATCACACATGCAAAATTTGGGGAAAGGTTATCAGTCCTCTATACTGTCATTCCAAAATGGAATGGCCTAGAGCAAGGCTGTATATATCCTCAAGATTCTATAGTTAGCCATTTGCGCTGGGCTCCATTGGATGATTCCGTTGTTGTCATGCCTGGGGAGTCCCAGGTGGCCTCATTCACATGATGGGGCCTCAGGAGGAATGGCTGGGCCTGCCTTTCTCAAGATCAAGTTGCCTTTCTTCCCCAAGGAGGCTAATCTGGGATTGTTTACGAGGCAGCTTGGATCTGAGATGTGGAAGCAGAAACTGCAAAACCTCTTGAGGCCGAGGCTCAGAAGTCACACAGTATCCCTCTGACGCTGTGAGTCAGAGTGAGTCACACAGACAAGCCAAATTCAAGGGGGGCCAATGGACTCTTCCCTCTTCATGGGAGGAGCAGCAAAAAAGTGGTAACCATTTCCACTGCGCCCCACAAATGAGTATTGTCTTTGTTCAGTAACCCATCTGGGCTGTTCCTTCTCTGATAATGTTTTGTGTCTCCTTTCTTCCCCTCCATTCTTTCCTGGGTCAAAACTGAATCTCCTCATGAAGATATCATAATAGTCGCCTCATGGACGACAGTCAGTCTTGCCTCTTCAACCACAAGGCAGTTTTCTCTGTCTAACCATTGTTTTCAATCCTGCTCTCCTCTTCCTCACACATCTGTGTGGTTTTTATGTCCTACCTTTCATTGTTATGTTCTCGCATTCAGATATTTCCATGTGGCCTCTCTCTCTATCTCCCTCCCTCTCTTCTCCCTCTCCCCTCTCAGTTGTTTCCTTCTAATTCCCTGGTGGTGTTCTCCAAAATGTTTATTAATCGTTTACTATGTGGAAGACAGTTTCCTAGGCACTATGACTAAAGGTAATTAAGGTCCCTTCTCCAGTGAGGGAGAAACAATATATAAGTAAAGCAACAAGATGCACCCCCTCCCACATGAGTGTTACGGGAACAAGACAAAGGGAATGCTGCAGAGTTTGGTGGGCACAGTAACTTCAGAGTCATCACGGCTTTCTCCTCTGAGGAAGTAACTCCTGAGCACTTGACCTGAGCATCCAGGGGCCACATAGGGGAAGACGGAGGGAGAAGTGTTCTGGGCAGAGGAGACCACAGGCAAAATGATGTCTTCCAAATCCTTGCTCCCTTTAGGACTGGGTGAGTAGCCCTAAAGTTGATCAGCTGGTCCAGTGTATCTAAACCCTGGCTGTGTGATAGGATCATCTGGAATCTTTAAAAAATGCAGATGGCTGGGCCTTATCATAGACCCATCGAATCAGATTCTCAGAGTTGGCGAGGGGAAGCACTCAGATTCTAGTTTAAAGTCCCCACGTGATTCTAACGTGCAGCCCAAACTGAGAATCACTGACCTACAGCCATGCTGTTCACCCATTAGCGTGCATAAATCACGTGGTGGGTGGGCATCTTTCTAAAATGCAGATTCTGATTCACTGGACCTGGGGTGGGTCCAACATGGGGCACTTGTAAGAAGTTCCCTGGTGATGCCAACGCTGCTGATCCGGGTGCTCCTCCAAGTATGGTGCACAGACCTGAAGCATCAGTATCAGAGAGAAAAGCACACTCTCAGCTAGAGTGTCAGAAACCAAGTGTGTGGTCACCTTTTGAACTAGAAACACTGAGGTATGGTCCAGCCTTTGATGGTGTAAGAATGTCCTTCAGATGATGCTGACACCTACGTCAGTTGGAGAACCAGATTGTGTCTTGGAGTTTAGACACAGTTAATTTGGTACCTAATTGGGCTCCAGGTTGTGTTTTCTATAATTACTTCATGTACACAGGTGTGTTAAAGCTTCCCGGGCACTTGCTTTGACCTGAGAGTGCGAAGCCACAGTGATCCCCTTTCACTCAGTCGCCACACAGAGCAAATTCTCTTTCATTCTGGTTAGAAAAGGAAGAGTTGCGGCTCTAGTTCCAGACTTCAGCCCCTGCCTCCAAAGCCCCTTTGTTCGCTCAGCTTGCAAGGCGCCAGGAGCTTGCAAATTCCCTGCAGGTGATGCTCTATAGTCGCAGGTGTCACCTGCAAGGATGTGATTTATTAAAAGCCCTGCTGGGGCAGTTTATTCCCTAAGTAGAGATATTGTAACTCACCTCTAACTGCTTTTCTATCAAAAAAATCACCCTCTGTACTGCTTCTCTTTGTTTACAAGCTTCTGTTAATGGTTTTCTCTCCATTAGGAATCTCAGGGGAGAGCTGTTTAGAGAACTAATTGAATCCTTGCCAGTTTTGGGCAGGATCCAAAGCTGCTCCAAATCTCCATGTTTTCTGTTATGTATTTTCCTCTCTTCTAACATGTGTACACTTTTGATACCTCCAACTGAGGAATATAAGCTAGAAATGATCTCTTTACATGAATGCATATTATGAATATGGCAGGCAATGAGTAAAAAAATTTTTTGAACCAAGTTGAAACTGAATATGTATATTTTTATTTCCCAAAAGAATCATATATTTTAAATTTAGAAAGTGGACTATTTATGAGATTAATGTGATGATGAAGAAATAATCCCTTTTTTCATTTCACCAGCTCTACCACGAGGCCCCCTCCACAACGGCCAAATTTGAATAGTGCCTCTTTCTAATCAATGAAAAGATTATCAAAACAACGTTAGCACTCTTGGTACTTAAAGAATACTTTTTCTCTGGCCCTTAGCAATTCTTTTTCTACCAGACCGGATTAGGTTAATCATCCAAGTGGGAATTTGTGGGACTACATCATGGGCGATAACCTGCTGAAAGATTGAAGAGGAAGGGCTGGCCAATAAGTGAATATGCAACTAAATAGCATTGTGAGGGGTAAAGCTGAAATTATAAAAACAAAAATTCTTTTAAATGATAAAAACTTCTCAACTTATGTCAAGCTGGAAATTTATACATATTTTGAACATGTGATGCGTGAAGCATGTGGAGGCAGGATTGCTGCAGACACTCCGCAGTGAAACCTAATGTAGCATCTCACACATTTGCATACACATTTGGACTCGGGAGCATGTTTTTATTCCCTGCTTCCAGATTTCCTCTCGACTGCTCTCGTGGAAGTCTCTGGGGCATCACGTTGTACTTCAGACCTCACCTCTCCTTTAACCTTCTGCAGCACACTCGCTTCCCTCACCATCCACGTGCTCCTTCTCTCTGGTTCCACAGTTGATAGCGTCATCATCGATAGTTCAGGTTCTGAGCGACAGGCATGCTCCCTCTTGTTGTTCTTTTCATCTTTTTCAACTGTCATTCGTGTGGAAGCGTTCGTTAGCTGAGATAAGTAGCATCATCTTTCACAGAATTACACTTGGGCCATACAGTATTTCAGAGCTGAAATCTTTGAGCATATGCCTGGGCTGCTCAGCAGAAGTGAATGTTCTCTGCTGTCTCCCTTTCACAGTTTGCGGAGATGAGTGCACGGGCATTCTGCTGGGTGACTTGGCCCGCCTGGAGCAGATGGCCACGAGCATCAACCTCACGGGCCCGCTGCCGGCTCCATATAAGACGCTGTATGGCCTTGAAAACGTGACGCAGGAACTAAAGGTAGGCTGGGCTAGAAACAGCAAGAACCAGGGGGAAGTGACAGGAGCTTCCTTAATCACGGGAACAATGTTCTTCCCGTTAACTGAAATTCAGAGGCTGTCTCAGCCAGTGTTTTTCAAACTTGAGAACTTACTATTAAGGAAAAGAGGCCCATGTACCCCCGATGTTTGGCTTAAATTACTTGTATTACATTACTGAAATAGGTTCAAACATAAAATCAGGTACAAACTCCTTATACTTATGGCTCCATAAAGTCTAAACAGGTTAATTCTTACAAAAGCCTAAAAAACAATAAAATTCAAATTAAAAACATTAATATAAAATAACAGATCATTTTTGCTAAAAGCAAGTAGCTGCTTGCAACAGGAACATGAGACAGATGGCTTCCCTGCAGGCGTCTTCATTAGCACGTGCTGTGTGGTGAGCACGGCTCCCACCTTTCCGCAATTTTACCTGGACGCCCCTTCCTTGCAAGGGGTCCTCAGACAGCATTTGGGATCACGTGACAAGTTTGAATGATTTCTGTGCGCGGTCTGCCACGTGATCAAACATGCGTGCAAATGTGGGTGTTGCGATCAGGGCATCCTTCGTCTCTCGGTGCCCAGCCTGGGTTCCAGAAATCCTTACTTATGTTAGCCTTTCGGTTTCTTGTAACAATGAAAGCACAAGATGAAAATTTTGTGCTGGAGAACAGGTAGACCTTTGAAAGTATGTCAGTAACAACTGATTTAGGAAACTATTCTAGAGCATTGATAGAGCTTTCGTATTCAATGGGATAAAAGGAAATGTTAAGGAAACTGGGGTTCATCTGAGGAAAAAAGATGAAAACTAACTGCCTATATACTATTGGTCAATTATCAGACAATTATTGAGAAATTCTGGAATGCCCCAGAACTGCATTTGGTTCCCTGGGGGCTTTGGGACTCCTGTAATGTAGTCGCTACCCTCAGGAAGCTTAGAGTTTCTGGTTTTAAAAGTAATAATAATTAAACAACATAAGGAAACAATTAGCAAAAGTACAGAACTACTATGTGCTTTATAAGAATTTAACATACAGTTGAATACAAAGATTGGAGAAATGGGTAAGATTCAGAGTAATCAGGGAATGCATTGTTCGTGAGAGCATAATTTGTGTTGGAAATTGAAGCACAGACATAATCTTAATAGGCAGGGAAGCGTTGGCGAGGACGGGAGGAAGACGTCTAAGGTTTATTTGCTAGGTACTGGCAGACACTCCTTTAGGTAAAGTGTTCTTTACCTCAGATCATGGCCTTTAAGGTAAACATTATTATCTCTGTTTTCCAGAAGAAAGAACCAATAATGATGATAACAAGAATAACTAACACTTGTTGACCAGTATCTCTGTGCTAGGCAACTGACTGGTTTTACCACAAATTATTATTCATAAATCTGAAAGAAATCCCAAAAACTAAGAAAAGAGTACCATGTCATCTACATTGTTTCAGGTAGGGAAACTAAGGCTTGGAGCAGCTCCATGTGAGACACAAGGTCACACAGCTGGTAGCTGTAGAGCTGGGAGTCTAATGGAGGCTGTATTGCTTTAGGGCCTGTGAGAATGAAGCCACCTTTGCAAATCTCAGTGAGAGAAAACAACTGGCCCTGGAACCACCAGTCTGGGTCTGCTCCGGGGTCGTTTCCCTAACCCCCAGCCCATACAGACTTTTGCCACCGAAACTAAGAGAGCCACATAGCAGAGGCGGGTGAGAATTAGCAAGGCCCGTCTGACAGATGTTAGAAGTCAGACGAGTAGACGCTAGTGCTGGAGACTTGAGTGGTGCAGGGTGATGTGAGAGACAACCTTGACAGCCGGGCAGGGGGATCCGAGTTTACTTTGTTGGCCCAGTATTCAGGAATGGGAAGAGCTTTAATAGAGAAGATGCCGATGCGTTATTTTCCTTATACATGGAATGAATACAAAAAGAAATAAACTAGAAAAGCAAATACATAATTTTTTAAAAATAATACTTCAGCAGTGGATGAATCACTTAAAGGGCTCTGTGAAAGAGGGAGTGATCTGTGGCCATGATCCAAGCCAGGGGATTGAGTCACCTACTTCCTTCAGGCTGGGTGCTTGTCAGAATGACCTTGATTTTCCTTAAATTCCAATCTTTCTTATTCTGTGTTTGCGATCTTCCATAATTCATTTAATATCTGGATACTTAACATCCCATTTTCATGTATTTAAGCCTGAAGCAAGTTATTTACCCTCTGTGTTTAGTTCCTTTACCTGTGTTAGTGCTCTCCAGGTCCCAGCCAGAGACTACCAGGAACACATGTGTGATAGTCCGAAGTTGGGTTTACTAACTTGTTGCAACAAAGAACACTGTACACCATAGGGAGTTTTGGGTATCTCAATTAAGAAGGCATTAGAAATAACTTACTAGCATTAGGGTTTGTGCCAGGCCATGGAGTGAGTGCTATGAGGAAGTGGGAATGATCCCACGACTGAGTATTCTGCTAATGAACCTTGTCTAGGAGCAAGGAAGAACAAGGAGAGGCTAAAGCCATTGATAGGAAGGAGGCTGTGGTCACTCATCTCAGCCAGAAAATGGGATTTGGGCATTTTAGTGGTCTGCACTGAGACCATGGTGTTGCCTGTGCTTAGACAAGATTATGGAGTGGTCTTCTTCTGTTTCATTCATCACTGTCACAGAGTGCCCCTGTCTAATGGTGGTGTTCTGTGAGATTGATTATGTTCAATAGAAGAAAATGGCCTCGCTGAATGCCAGAACCCCTCCTACAAACACAGAGGTCAGGCCAGGTAGTTAGCACCTGGCCAGTTCCCTCTGCCAAGGACTCCCGTCCCCTTTCTAACCTGTAAATGGAATCTTTGTTGACTGAAATATGAGCCTTAAAGAATCAGACTTCATTAGGACTCCTCCCCTTAACTGGCTGTGTGGTCTTGTGTAAGTCTCTTCAAGCCACAGTTTTCTCATACATGCAATGGAATAACATTTATATCATAGAACTGTCATAAGAATTAAGTGAAAAAAACAAAACAAAAAAGCCTGGAACATACTAATTTCTCAGTAAATTAGTGCAATTTGTATTATTTGTCAGAATATTCCACAGAGCTCTGTGTATATACATGCCCAATCGAAATGCTTTCTTCCTCTTTTCTTCAAAGGTGAGAAGGCTGGGAGGGGGGGTTGTATATAAAGGAAAAGGGTGTTCTGCTCAATGTTCAAGCTCATGATCCCTGCAAAAACATTTACAAAAATGTATAAAACGATGCAATCTTTTTCAGCACTTGCTCTCACCTCAGCGGGCCCCAGAGAGGCTCATTCAGTTGGCAGAGGGCAACCTGAACACACTTGTGACGGAAATGAATGAGCTTCTGACCAGGGTAAGTGGGCAAAATCCGAAGTCCTCTTAAAGGAGATAGATCATATAAATTAAGGAAAATTACTCCAATTTCTGAAATGCAAATCTTGTTCTTCTGAATTCCCAGTTTTGGTGCATGAAATGGATGTATTTTTGATTTGCTACTTCTGCCTCAAATAAAATCTGAGAACCCAGTGGCACAAAAAAAGTTGGAATACTTGTGAAGCATCACGAACAATGGTTAAAAATACCAGAATGACAGAATATTTTGAAAACTCTATCTAGTAGCCTCCATGCTACAGTTTTCATCAATTCTGAATTTTAAGCACTGTCTTTGCCTGTGTAAGGGGAAGAAATGAAAATACTTGTGGTCCCTTTGATCTCTTCATGGGATTTTTGCATTTGTATAGAAATGCAGTCTATATCAGTATTCCCACACAAAAGAAGAAATCTTCTTTATTGTGAAAATTCAAAGCATTCAAGACACTTTTTAGAATCAGAATGGAAAGTCCATGTTGCATTGATCAGGCTTTTAAAGGAATTGGGAGTTTTAAATTTCCAAGACTGCAAGCAGGTTAAGGTTCTTTTTCCTGGGAGGGAATGAATAAAACAACATAAAGTCCGCCATCTTGTGGCCAGAAAAATGCATGAACAGGAAAACCGGCCTGTAATTTAGGGATCCAGTTTGATTATCTAAGAGCGTTAAATGGCAAAGAATATTATAGTAAGAGGGTGATTACAGATTATTTAGTACATTTTTTTAAAGAAGAGATACTTCAGGCCATACGCTACACACATATAGTTCTCTAAATCCAGGCACCTAAATAGTCCCAGTCCTTGGCTTCCCCCGGTGTGATTTAGGAAGATTTCCACAGGGAAATCAAATGGGCTTCTGAACACAAAATGCTGACCAATGGCCCTGGTGTTACAAATAGCATGCTAAATGCTTCTCCATGATTTCATCCAAACAATGCAGAATGTACAAATACAAAACAGGGTTTTCTTGCCAAATGTAGTTAGACATTAATTAAGCTAATGAGTACATTTATCTCATATTGACTGGATATTTGATAATTTTGCATTTGTTATGGGAATACAATGAAATAAGAAATTTTAAACAGATCATAGCAGAGTAAACTCAATTCAACAAGCACATACGAATATTCAGCACATGCAAAGCCCAAGCTAGGTGTTGGACGACAAAGTTCAAAGAAGACTCAGTCTTTTTCTTCAAGGAGCTTGCAGGGTTGTGTGTGTGTTGTGTACAACAGCACTTAGGTATATGGGACAACCGCAAGTAAACATACAACTTGAGATAAAATAAAGAAATGTACCTGAGAAATACACACATATAGAATAATTTAATCTTGATAAAGGTGATTAGAGAAAATTCCTTGAAACAGATGTCATTTTATTCAATCACTGAGTTGTATTTATTGGGGTTCTTCTGTGCTCTACAAGGGGTGTCCAACCAGTGGCCCTCAGGTTGCATACAACCCAGGATGGCTATGAATGCAGCCCAACACAAAATCATACATTTACTTGAAACCTTTTTTTTTTTTTTTTGCTCATCGGTTTTCATTAGTGTTTGTCTATTTATTGTGTGGTCCAAGACAACTCTTCTTCTTCCAGTGTAGCCCAGAGATGCCAAAAGTTTGGACACCTCTGTAAGACACTAAGACAGAATGACAGATGTCTGGGGACAGAAGTATAAGCAAAACTAACACAGGCATTGCCCTCACTGAGCTGGTGATGGTGTAATGATCTGGGCACAGGAGATATTTCATTAGGAGAATCACACCTTCATTATGTCTTAGCCTTCATCCTTGATTTTTCCAGCAGACTCTCCCATACTAAACCTTTAAAAATAGATATGATGTTCCGGAAATTTAAGATTCAAAGCAAAATTGATTGTAAAATGCCAAAATTTTCCACGTACCCCCTGCCCATGCACAAGCCTAACCTCCTTGTCAATACCCCTCACCAGGGTGGCCCCACTGTTCTGCCAGCTGAGCCTATGTGGACAAATCATTATCAAATGATAATGTTCCTGGTTTACTTTAGAGTTCACTCTTGGTTACATTCTATGGGTTTTGACAAATGTTTAACAACATATCCATCATTATGGTATCATAGAGTAGTTTCACTGACCTAAAAATCCTCCCTAACCCCCACCAACCAATGATCTTTTTACTGTTCTATAGTTTTCTTCTCCAGAGTATTGTGGGAATTATGTACTTTGTAGCCTTTTCAGATTGGCTTCTTCATCTTTGTAATAATATGTTTAATGTTCTTCTGTGTCTTTTAATTGCACTGAATATTTTCCTGTTGTCTGAATGTACCACACTTTATTTATCAATATACCTACTGAAATAGGTGTATTGGTTGCTTCCAAGATTTGGCAATAGAAATCAAGTACATAACTTCTCAATTCATCTGTGTAATTACTGAGAAGCACTATTGCTAGATCACATGGTAAGAGTATATTTAGTCTAGTAAGAAATCACCAAAATATCTTCCAAGGTGGTTGCACCATTTTGCATTCCCACCAGCAACATTTGGTGTTGCCAGTGTTTCAGATTTTTGGTCATTCCACATAGGTACATAGTGCTATCACATCATGGTTTTAATTTACAATGTCCTAATGAGCTGTAAGGTTGAACATTTTTTATATGCTTATTTGTCATCTATATATCTACTTCGGTGAGATGTCTGTTCAGGTCTTGCTGCAGACAAATGTTTGTGACCCCTCAGAAATACTTCTGTTGAACTCCTAACCCTCAAGGTGATGATATTAGTAGATAAAGCTTTTAGGAAATGATTAGGTGGTAAGGGTGGAGCCCTCATAAATGGAATTAGTGCCCTTACAAAAGGGACTCCAGAGAGACTCTTTGACTGCTTCTTGGCTGTGAGGACAGTCAACAGATGTCATCAGTGAGCCAGGGAACAGGCCCTCATCAGACACCTAACCTGCTGGGAAATTGCTTTTGCACTTCCCACTCTCCAAAGCTGTGAGAAATAAATTTCTGTTGTTTATAAACTCTCTAGTATATGGTGTTTTATTACAGAAGCCCAAATGCACCAAGAGAAGATTTTTCTCATTTTTTTATTGAAGTTGTTTGTTCACTTATTACCTTTTAAGAGTTCTTTGTATATTTTGGATCAGTCCTTTATCAATTATGTCTTTTGCAAATATTTCCCCCCAGTCCGTGGTCTGGCTTCTCATCCTCCTAACAGTGTCTTTCATAGCACAGATGTTTTTAATGTTAATGAAGTCCAGCTTATCATTATTTCTTTCATGGATCATGCATTTGGTATTGTATCTAAAAAGTCATCACCATACCCAAAATCATCTAGATTTTATCCTATGTTATCTCGGAGTTTTGTGTTTTTTATTTACTCATATAGCTTTGCATTTTACATTTATAATTACATTTGCAATTTGAAATGATTTCAATATTATTTTTAAACAAGCTTTTTATTTTAGACTAGTTTTTGATTTGTAAACAATTGCAAAAATAGTACAGAAATTTCCCATATACCCCACACTGTTTCGTGTCCTGTTGCTGTCTTAGTGTGGTATATCTCTTACATCTAGTGAATTAATATTGACTCATTATTGACTAAAGCCTACCTTACTCAGATTTCTTCAGTTTTTACTCCATGTCCTTTTATTGTTCCGGGATCCCATCCAGGGTACACACTGCGCTTAATCATCATGTGTTCTTAGGCTGTGTCCTCTAGACTCTGTCAGTTTCTCAGGCTTTACTTGTTTTGGATGATTTTGACAGTTTTGATAAGTTCATGTATTTCATAGAATGTCCCTCAGTTGAGGTTAGCCTCATGTTTTTCCCATGGTGAGAATGGAGTTGTGGGTTTATTGTGGGAAAGACTATGGAAGACAAGTATCATTTTCATCACATCATCTTAAGTCCCATGCCGTCGTATGCTGATCCGGATCACCTGGCTGAGATAGTGTTTGCCAGATTTCTGCACTGTAAAATCACTCTTTTTTCCCTTTTCCATACTCCAGCACCATTTTTACTTTCCTATTCTTCAGATTTTATAACACAAAACCCTAGAAATAAGACTGCTGAAAGCAAAGATCTCCTTGGTGAAGTAAGTGGGGAGGAAATGGAAATTTTCTCATACTTGTCTCTACCACATATATAATTATAAACATAACCCCCATGGAGACTTTAAGTACTAAATACTCAATTCTTTCTTGCCTTGTTGTTCAAGCTACATGATAAGGAAAAGGTCAATTGATGCACATAGAATTGTAACTAGAGGGCTAGATGACTTAAATATCCAATAATATCAGACTAAGTTCACCAATGCCTTTAACTCACAGCCATGAATGATCCAGCAATTGGACCTGAATAGAAGTGCAGTGGCCATGCATGACTTTGTATTATCTACAGCTATTATCTATTATGTAGCTATTATCTGTAGCTCCATTAGGAGGCAATTCCTTAAACTAGGACTGCACATTGGGATCACCTGGTGCCAGGTCTCACCCCTAAAGGTTGTGACATCACTGGTGTGAGGTGCGCACGAGGACTTTCAATAGCTCTCCAGATGATTCTGATGTCAGTCGAGGCTGAGAACTACTGTGAGCCTATAGCCATCTGATGGCTCCGTCTCCCTTCCCTCTGGAAAGTGCTTTCTCTGGTGCATCCAATGTTTTGCTTTGTTGGCTGACAACAAAGTTGCTTTAGGACTAATACATTCTTTATATTTGTTAAAGCATTTGACAAGTCTCATCCTGCATCTGGTGGGGGAGCTGCCCTCTCTCCTCTAAGTAACTATATATTCTGTGCTCATTTTTTTTCATGGAGCAACCCAGTTCTTGATAAAGAAAATAATATTTCTCTCCCAGACATTTTAACATGTATTTTATATAACTTAATTAATATGTAAATGTTACATAAGCAAAATATTACATAGATATCTCTCACTGTATTTCGATTTATTATCATTTTATTTCCCCATCAGACTATAAATTCCTTAAATATGGAAATTATATTTAATGTATTCAAGCTGTCCTGCAATACGTGTGGAATGCAGTGTTGCTTTTTGCTGAGAATCCCATATACCTCTGTACTGCCCTCAGCTCCTTCTTCTGTTCCACAGCCAGCTTTTCAAAAAGATTCAGAGACAGACCTGCATTCCCTTCTTACTCCCTTGCAGTATAGATTTCCACTCCCAGCATGCAACTAAAACTACTTCCATGAGATACCCAAGTGACGAGTTGGTCACTAAATTCAATGGAAACTTTATTTTGCTTGAACTCCCTGTAACAATTGCATCGTCTGTTGACATACTTTCTTCCCTCTGTTCTTCTCTTGATCCTCTGACCTTTCCTTCTCAGCTCCCTTTTCTGTCCATCCCTCTGAGCTGGTTTTCTTGAAGTCCAGTCCACACTCCACATCTCCTTTCATTCTGTAAACTCTTTCTTTAGGCTTCATGGCCGTATATATGCTGATTCAAAAATCTGGGGTTTTGAGACACATTTCATTCTTCCGCTCCTGTCCTGTGTCCCTAACTACCAACTGGACATCCGAATTTAAACTCATCATCTTCCTCCCCAAACTCCTACTTTCTCCTGGAGCACCTCAGTGATTTATTCTCCACTGTGTCTCCCAGAATAGAAATCAATAGGTTTCCCTTCACTCTACTCTGTTCTTCACCTGCAACCCAATTTGTTTCCTTTGTATGACCTCTGTCTCTAACTTTATTCAACTCCAACCAACAAATGGTCGTATGGCAGAGCAAAAATTGTTTTTGTTTTTTATTTTTTAGAAAGTGAGAGGATTAGAGAAAGAGAGGGAGATAGACATCAATTTGTTGTTCCACTTATTTATGCATTCATTCATTGGTTGAACTTGTATGTGCCCTGGCCAAGGATCAAATGGGCAACCTTGGTATCAGGATGATGCACTAACCAACTGAACTACCCAGCCAGGGCCCGAAGCAAACTTTCTAAATCACTGATCTGATCATGCCACTCTCCTTCAAATTCTACAAGGGCTCTCTATTTGTTCAGGGTGACAGGTGATGTTCTCCCATTATAATCCGACTCTTACTTAACTCCCCAGCCTCACTCTCCCCCAACTCATCATCTGGTCACCTGAACCCTGGCGGAGTGAACATATAAGCCAGAATCCTACAAATCCTCTTCCATGACTTATTCTTCCGCATTGTCCTCCCACTTAGCTAACCCCTTACCAAACGTACTGGGTTCCACTTCTGTGACCTCATCTCCACTACCCCACACCTGTCCACTCTCCATAATCTTTAGTTTGGGATTACCACATTGCCTTTCCAGCAAACCCCTCTGCTTTTACTCTTGTTTTTCTCCCAGTCTGTCCTCTAGAGTATAGCCAGAGAGCACTCTGGCTATTCCAAAATTGATCATGTCATCGTTGTGCTTAAACTCTTCCCCCTGACTTCTCATTGCTCCTAGATAAAGGCCAAAATCCTCCCTTTAGCCACATCTGCACCCATTGTGACCCTGGCCATCCAGCCTTACTGTCCTTCAGTTACCTCACCCCACCACTGAGCTTTTCCACACACACTTTGTTTGGTCTTGAAATAAATCACCTCCCCCTACATCCTGTTTCCTTGTGCTAATTTCATTTCGGCTTTCGAACCTTAGCTCATGGGCAGCCTGTCTTATGAGAGCCTTCTGTGACATTGTAGGTGTGATAAGATTTCTTCTTTAATTGCCTTATACCACTGTGTTTTTTCTTCTGTGTGTAATTTTAAATTTATTTTCATGATCATTGGATAAATACCTTTCTGCGCCATCAGACCATAAGCTCCAAATGGACAGGAAGTGCCTTTTTTTTCACCACAGTCTCACCAGTACCATGCACATGGTAGGTGTTCAGTCAATATTTGTTTAATTAAGCAAATGACTAACTGTGAATAGTTTAAATAATAGTATTTGAACAACCAGATGAAAGGTAGGGAAACCCAAAATAAGTACTGATTTTGAATTTCTCTAAAATGTACTAAAATCAGAAATATGTTTATAATTCTATTAATTGGGTATTTTTCTTTAATAAACATCTCTTAAATGTTTATGCTCTGTAGGAAGAGAAAGTTATTCATGTATTAGACTGACCTATATAAAATATTAGCCCTGGCTGGTGTAGCTCAGTGGATTGAGCACGGGCCTGTGAAGCAGAAGGTCCCTGGTTCAATTCCCAGTCAGGGCACATGCCTGGGTTGCAGGCCAGGTCCCCAATAGGGGACACGTGAGAGGCAACCACACATTGATGTTTCTCTCCCACTCTTTCTCCTTCCCTTTCCCTTCTCTCTAAAAATAAATAAATAAAACATTTTTTAAAAGGTGAAACTACTTTATTAAAAAAATTAAAGTTTAGTTTTGTCTACATTGTCTTTTACTGCCTATTTAAATGAAGATTAAACATTTCCAAAATGATGAAATTAGTTTCTGAATAATTTAAGTGCCAACAATATTACATGTTTATAATGTCTTGCTTATAATTTTAAAAGTTTTAAGTTACTGAGAATCTCTTTTTAACATTTCTTCTACTATATTTTAAAAGAGATGTAATATATGACAAATCATACTTGTTTGGCTTGGAACTTTCAAAACTGACACCTGCAATTTTTAGGGGAGGATTCCATGTGGAACTAACTGACTTCTTATCATTCCAGAGGGTCAGCCGGTGCGCCCTGTCTCCTCCCTTGTGTGTCTGTCCTAAGAGAAGGTCTGCAGAGTACTTCCCTGACAGATACAGAGAATGGGCAGTGTTAGAAGACGATGCTTGAAAATATGTGAATAATTAGATCTGAAATTTAATTTTAGCAGGAAACCATGTTAAGGTCTGCATTCTGCAAATGCAAAGGTGGATGGTATCTAAGCAATGTGGTCCCTTCAGTAGACAGCGCTGCTCCTTAGATTGGCTCCCTTCGATTCTAGTTTTAACACAAAGAAGGCAGAACATGAGAGACACTGGTAATATCCAACCAAGAAAATTATGTGCAGATTTTAAGAGGCACAGTGAGAACGGCTGGAGCTAAAGCAAGAAAGTAACAGCTACATTGTTCAGAAGTAAATGAGTGTGTGCCCAGCGGTAATGCATGCTGCCTAGGTACACACGCTCCAGAAAAAATAAAAAGGAAAGAAAAACATACCTATTTGTGTGAACTTGAATATAAAGAAAAAAGGGTAATCAAAAGCAAGACAGATACACGTGAGGTACTGCGTAAGGCATCATTGACGATGGAACACTAGGAAGATTACAGGACAGAGGTAAGAGGATGTAAAAATAAAATCAAAGGTAGAGAATGAAAGGAAGATTGTACAGCCTATTAGGATAAATGAGAAGACATCTGTCAAACACTCAGAGGACAAGATAGTAGTGAATAAGAGGAAAAATGATTAAGGGACAGGGATGGTAATTTAATAAAACACAAGAAGAGCCAAACTGTACCAGACAGATAGCTCCTATCACGCACTATTTACATTCATCTGTAACATTACGGACAGCCTATCATGTAATTTCACTCCTTCAGGAATACTGCCACCTGTCACCGCTCCCCTTAGGTGACAGTGCATTTGTCACAGGCTTCCTTTGTGGAGTCTCTCAACAAAGGGTGGTTTGACAAGTGCGACTCTTTAATTTAATTACCGTGTAATGAGACATGACATTTAAAAATATATCTATATGCTGTTCTGATAGGGATTTTTAAAATATACTAATTCACTTAAACCAGAAGCTTATGCACATAAAGTTGTGCCTAAGTTGGAGCACGGTCCCTCCTCCCACCCAGAATGTTCGACCTTTCCTTGCGTTTTCCTAGTCTTCCTGGATGTTCGATACAGATAGAAGATATAGCTGTGGGACAGAAAATTTGTTTTGTCCTCAATTCCCTAGATGTGTAAGTTTAGATAAGTCGCCTAACCCCTCCATATCTCCATTCTCACCAGTATAGAGCCAGGGAGCATACCTTCTGTGTATCTCTAAAGGCAGGAAGAGTAAATGAGGCACAAGCTGGTATTGTAAGCCCCTCTGAGCCCACACAGCAGTCTAGGGACCACTGATCCTGACTGTGTAGCCCATCTTGTAGAGTGCTGACACCACAAGTCCATACCTTCTGGTGCCAGGCACCCCACATCCTCTCCCCTCCCAGAGTCCATCCAAGAGAGGCAGCAGTTCTCCTCTGTGCAGAGGGAAGGTCATCTTCCTCCACAGTGAGGACTCTGCTGGTCCTGATCAGTTCTGCCCATCCCCAACCTCTGATCCCACGTGCACCAGCATGGTACTTGCTGTGTAATCAGGCTAATTTTGAATCACCACGAAGCCAGCTAGAATGCAGTGTGCCAGAACCCGAAGGCTCTCGGGCTTGGCTCTCCTCACAAGCACTCAGCAGCAGCTCTAGAGCAGCAGCTTCCTGTGAGGCTCTGACAAACACCCAGAAAACTGCCCAGCCATCCACATTCACTGGCAGGCATAGCACCAGGCATATGGCCGGTTTGAATGGTATGGGAGAGGCATATCAAGAGAGGGAGCACCATCCCCCAAGGATGAAAACTAGATAGATATAGCAAAACGCCTAACAAAATAATTACTCAAAATAGTCATGTTCATTGTTTCTTTTTTTAATAAGAAAATTTAAGTATTTAAATTTTGTGTATGCTCCCCTCCCCTGAGAAACGGGAGCATATACAAATCATCAGGGATGGCTTCACAGAGCAGGGGAGGTTGGAACTGAATCTCGAAGGCTGGGATTATTTTGGATAATTGGAGAGAAGTTAAGGAGCAATAGTATGAACAAAAGCTTTTTCCAGAAATGTTCACAGAAAGGTAGGCAATACGGATGGTGATAAGGTTGGCAAGATTATTTAAGAAATTGTTTAGTCGATATATTTAACAGCATTCCTTCAATATTTGCTATTAGGTAGGCATCGTACAAGGAGTTGGCTATAAAGTGATGAACAAAACAGACCAAGTTCTTGTCCTCTAAGAACTTACCATACAGTCAGGGAGGCAGCCAACAAACACATAAGCCAACACATGAGTACATAATTCTACAATGCATGGAGCCGTGGAGGAAGTGTTTTGCTGCATGCAGGAAGAGAAGAAACCTAGATAGGTGCCCTGCAAATGGTCATGTCATGAAGAGATGCTTATAAACTGAAAGCTAATGGATGGCAAAGATCGAGTCACTGAAAGTATAGAGGAAAAGCTCATTCCAGGCAAAGGCAACAGGATATAAGAAGGCCCTACAAAGGGGAGAGTTGGACACCTTTCATATACTAAAGGGAAGCCAGGGAGGTTGATTGCAGAGGGGCTTAGTCATAATCATTTTAATTTGTTTCTGAGCATGGGTCACGTAAGAATCTTGACATCTAAATGTTGCAGTACTCATATAATCAGTACTGAGCTTGTTGATGACACTTATACCTTACTGTATAAGTTAATTAGGTAAGTAGAAGTCAAGGCAGTGAATTCTATCTTGATTATCTAGAATTTAAAAGGGAAGGTGGATTGATACACATTGATTTTCAAAAAATTCGATGCTTTTGCCCTGACTGGTGTGGCTCAGTGGGTTGGGCATCATACCACAAATTGAAAGGTCATGGGTTGGATTCTTGGTCAAGGCACAATGGTGTTGCCTCTCGGTGTTTCTCTAGCACACTGATGTTTCTCTCCCTCTCTTTCTCCCTCCTCTCCGCTCTCTCCAAAAATAAATAAATAAATAAAATCTGTTTTGAAAATTTGATGCTTTGAACTATTAAGAATCATTAAGTTCAAAGGTGTGAATATTGAAGTAAATTATGATCTTTTGGTAATATAAGTAAGATATTGAAAAAGCAAAAAAAATTGTTAAGTTCAAATGATAATGTACATTTTCTCTGTAGTAAGAAATACTAGTGCTGGTGATGCAGTAATTCTTATGGTAGGATATTGAAAGATGATCATAATGTAGATCAAATCCCCTGTTACAGTCTCCTGTGACAGGGGAAATAAGAGTGACATCATAGAGTGCAGCCCAGTCCAGACTAGACAAGCATCTAAAGCAGATTAGTCAGCCAAAATCTTAAGGTGTTGACCTGAGTAATCCAAAGGAAACATTTGAAAATTATACATGTGCATGTATGTGGGTATGGGCATATAAGAAGTTATTTGACCCACCTGAGCCTTGAATCTAACAGTTAAATAATTTCATTATTTTTATTTTAGGAGCTAATCTAGAGCATTCTAATACATTGACTAACACCCTCCAAACCATTGTGTGTATATACTGTAAACTGTAAATGGGAAATTTAAAAGCTTCCCATGGGTTCTTATCTTTTCATCCTTTTATTTGTGATAACAGCACTTGCAGGTTGGGAAGATGATAATACTTGGACTTTATATACTACCTTCTATGCAAAGCTTGGAAACTTTCATGAATTAAACCTCTTACTGCCCCCTGAGAAATCACGAAATGCAAAATAATTTCTGTAGCATCTCTAGCCATGTTCTGAGATGGCCAGACATTTGGTTCTATTTCAAGCGCTACTTAAAATCTACTTTTATATTAAAAAATATAGATTCTTCAAGCATCTAGAATACAAACAGTCTGGTATTAATAGCTGCCAACTCAGACCTTATTTAGGCTATTTTGAAATAATCTATGATTCTTTGATTAATTATCTGTAGTTAGATTATCCCAATCTTTTTATTGAAAAAGAAGTCTTATTTATTAGCATATGCATACACATAAAAAAGAAATGTAGACTTATTTTAGGTTGCTCTAAACCTTGTAGTATCTTTCAAGAAAATTTTAATGTTACACATGCCATTTTCATATGACTAAATATGGTGCATCTAAACTATGAACATGTGAAATTGATTCCATTGTATCCAAATGGCATCTTCAACATGAATGAAGCTGAAACGATATGCAGATTCTCTTTGGGAGGTGCAGTGGTTTGGGGCTTCTGTTTTATTTTGTTGTCAATAATGTATGGTTCTGTGATTAACTTCCATCTTTTCTGGTGATGACATATGGGAAAAGTTAGCATTTATTCTTCTTTAATGTTTTACTGGCATCTTTAGAGAGTTATAAAACAAGTATTTACTACTTAGTAGCTAAGCACTTCCCCCTGTTTGTTTCTTTAATTAACGTATTGATCTAAACCAAATCTATAGCATAGAGCTTATTGAGACAGACAGCCTGAGCCCCTGTCATTGCTAACACTGCACACTTTTTCAGTAAATAAAATATGGACAAAACTGCAACATGTAGAGACTGAAGAATTTAAGACTTTTGCCAACAGTATCTTAAAGATATTTCAAAAAGAATTGTGCTTTATCACTTCCTCTGCGCCATTGCATGTAACAAGGGTTTTAAAAAGACCAAATACAATTCTCTGATTTCCATTTAATGGAAGAAGTAGTAAAGTTTAATTGTATACTTGAGCACAGGGTGTCGCTTCCAGTACATCTGATCAATAATTCATCGATTGCCTTTGGCTCAAAGTAATATTTGAAAGAAAATGTAGCCAGTGGGGATTTATCTAACAGTAGCTTCATCATCTTTATTAATTATACTTTTCCTGAATTTGGATCACTAGGCTACCAAAGTGACAGCAGATGGTGAGCAGACTGGACAGGATGCTGAGAGGACCAACACAAGAGCAGACTCCTTAGGAGAATTCATTAAGGAACTTGTCCGGGATGCAGAAGGTATTACAGAAGTCACAGCTGAATCATTTTCTTCTCCCAACAGAAAAATAGAAAAAGGGATTACAAGGACTGGAATGCTCTAGTAAGAGATGTCATTTCTAAGTTGGATAGTTGGATTTTAAAAAGTATTTTGGTCGAGTTATTCAAGGACATTATCTGCTAAGAAGTTACAACTTAGAGTGTTAAATTAGTGACACGAGTCAGTAAATCAGTAACTATGAGAACAGAATAGCAGTAAATTGAATATACTCCTTTAGGAATGTTTCAGAGTTTAAGGAATGGCTATTATGATTAAATGACTAATGGGCAATTTATGATTTTCTGTTGTATTCAAATCTGGTTGAAAGATGTTTCATTTTTAAGGCTAATTTTATCTATCTGCTTGGTACATTAAAGCAGCATTTTAATTTCTCCAAACGCCTTCTAAAACACTTAGGACTGGTTTTTAATGAACATCTGCTGCCTGGGATTTGGATGTGCGACCTCACCAGAAGCTGTGCTGCACTTAGCCCACAGTCTCTAGGGCTTAGTTCTTGACATCTGCCAGTCTGATTGAGAACCAAAGTGGAAGCCATCTTTGGACAAAAGCCCAGAGAGAGACAGTCTTAATGAAAAGAGGTTAAAAAACTAGTTCTTAAATGTCTATTAATATATCATAAATATGCATTCATGTTTAGAACGTAAGAAAAAGGGTTTGGGTGGGGTTTTTTTTGTTTTATTTTTGTTGGTGGTTGTTTTATTTTTTTCTTAAAAAAGTAAAATATTTTTATTACTCTACAATGTTATGCATTTTATATAGTTTGCTTTATAATATAGTCAAGTAAGTCAGGACATGAGATAGAACTTCAAGGCAGATCCTGACAGGTAATTCTTGGGAATCATTCGCCAAGAAGAGATAGAAACTCCCCAAAATTCCCCACTGCGAGAAGCAACAGAATTTTAATCTCAGGCATAATCTGAGACAAAACATGTCAGGATCTGAAACAGAAATTACTCCTACCAGGAAATTCTCAGTTAATTCACGTGGTCAGTCCTGATGAAGTTGTTATGCTTTTCATGGTTTTATTTACACTAATGCTACTTAGAGTGCCCACCTTCCCCCAACGAGGGGAAAAATAATCCCACTGCAATTTCAATGGCCTGGATACCAGAAGGCACTCGTCAATATTCAAGAAACTTTCCTTTTCCTTCCATCTCAGTCTCAGACATTCGACACCAAGAAGCCTCTCCTGTGAACTCATTGTTATCATTTCAATCAAACATTAGTACATAAGAATAAATGTTCATACATGTTTTCTACAGCCTCCATTATTCTCAGCACTTGATTACTCTACTACATTGTGCCCTCTGCCTCCCAGTTGGTGCACTGCAGAAAGGCCACCAGCAGGGGGCAGAAGGTAAATGATATTTAACCAGGTTTTGCTCCCCATCCACTGTCTATCCATCAGAGAAAAGGGTTAAGTATCATCAAAGTTGTCTCCCATTCCCAAAAGTGTATATAAAAGTGGAACAGTCTGGTTGTGTTTGTTCACATCAAGCACCTTCTTCTAATTCACGTGAAGTGCCATTTGGGATAGCTGTGATTGTGTGCTGATGGAATATGTGAATACTACTCTCTCCCCGACAAATACTAACATATGCGATTACAAAAGTCATCACCACACCCCCATTTAAAGAACTTGGGCAGAATTAATCCAACTGTGAAAATTTCCATTTGAGTATGCCAGAGTTAAACTGAATTCCAGCTGAGATGTGTATCTGTGCTGCAAGGCTTTGTAGTTTCAGGGACTTTTAAACAAAGAAAAGGCAACTCATCAGAAGCTTTCAGTGGGAAATGCAACACATCCACTCCCTTTTTCTTTTCAAATGACAATAACTAGAATAATTATCAGTACTTTGGGGTTTCATTAGT
The DNA here is from genome assembly GCA_004027735.1 of Carollia perspicillata. Classification (NCBI taxonomy): domain Eukaryota; kingdom Metazoa; phylum Chordata; class Mammalia; order Chiroptera; family Phyllostomidae; genus Carollia; species Carollia perspicillata. Next base: position 18,016 of record PVKM010005781.1, on the reverse strand, counting down.
GGCAGTAAATTTCTGGGAAGAGTGAGTGCTTCAGCCTGGCAGTATCTGTTTCAGTTTTATTTCTAGATACATGGAATACCTTACTCACCTTATCTTCTGTCATAAGTCATGGCCTCTTCACAGATAATCGACATCTATTAATCTAAAGCATTCTTATCTCAGCATAGTTTTTAAAGTATACTATGCTCTGATTCCTGATTAGGTTATGAATAAACTATATTTTACTCCACACACTATAGGAAGTAATGAGTGAACATATATATAAACCCATCAGTGCATGTCCTGACGTATAACCGGCCTTAATCTATGCCAAACACCCCGTTTTCTGTTTCTCCCATCAATGTGGTATTTGTCATTCAGGATAACTTTACCCATCAGAGAACTTTTTTCAGGTTCATTATAAAAAATAGCTTTGCTTCTCATGAGGAATTACTTTATTTTGTATTTACATATCCTGTATACCTCTTAATTACCTGATTTTTGTCCCCTGCTATGCCTTGGCTACCACGATGCTTAGCGCTAGGTTTAGGATCCACTGCACTGAACATTATTATGGCATGCCTTTCTGTCTGTTACTATTTCTCCTCATTTACATTAATGTTTTAATCTTTACTATCTCCTTTTAAGTTGATTTTATCTTGTTTTAAAGAAATTTTAAAACTACTTCTAATTTTCTTTGAGATAAGGTAGAAATAAATAAGTACATTTAAAAAATTTATTACTACAGTTATCTTTCAGTACATTAAAAACATGCTGAAGCTGTAGTGTACGTCTCTGTGTAAGAGACTAACACATTCATCTTTAGTTTAAAAGTATTCATAGAGTTTCTAACTTCCACAGAGGTGGTGGAGCAATCATTGGTTTTCTAAAGCAGTTTTTGAGTGCACTAATCATTTTTCCTGGTTGCTTATATATTGCTTTAGTTCAAAAGAAATGATGCATTTCAAAAGGTACAGCCATATTTTCCTTTCTCTCTCTGATATCATCCTTTTTCCACCAAATTTTTCTCTGCAGAAATTCAGCTTTCAGAATGGTCCACGAGAAAAAAAGGAGCCTGCAGCTTATATCACTGCCTCCCTCAGCGCCACCTACGCCCCAAACCCAAATTCAGTTACACAAGCAGCTTTGGCAGGTTGGGCAGTGGGGTTCATCCCTTTCGTTAAAAAAGAAAGGGATTGCAAATTAAATCAGTGGTTACTTACATGCTACAACTGGTCAAAATCAACTGCACACAGGCGTGCAGTCAGACTAAAAACGGGGGCTGTGTGATAGGTACGGCCAAATCTGCTATTGTTTTTCTTGAAGTCTAAGAAGTAGAAACCTTCTCAGATGTCATCCTCATCGTTCTAGCGTGATTCCCACATAATCTGCTGGACCAAGGAGCTTTCAAATCAATCAGTCCATGGTCGTTATGGTCCCTTAACAAACATGACACAGCCTAGGTGGTATATTGCTAACAAATGGGGCGAGACCTTGAGAAGGCTCTTTGGCATGCTTCAAGGTGTGACTATGAGCCAGGTGACCAAGACAGAGCCACCTTCTGTGCCTTCTAGGAATACAGCACCTGAGCAGTCATTTCTACCAAAGGGCTAGGAATGCCCATATTTGTTCTTCGAAACACCTGATTTAAATTGTTCTACAAATTAAACTGTGGCTATTTCAGGGGAAACGGGCTGACTGCAGCAAACTTTCTAACCAAAGACATTTATTAGGAAGGTAGAATTAGAAAGATGCATGTGGAAAGTGTAGTATCAGAAGTAGAAACTCAGTTTCTTCTACAAACCCAGTGATTCTCACACCCCCTAGCATGCATCCAAAGCTCCTGGAGGACTTGTGAAAACATAGACTGCTGGTCCCCACCCCTGGAATATGTAACTCAGTAGGTCTGAGGCAGGGCCTAAGAATCTGAACTTTAAACAAGTTCTTAGGTGGTGCTGATGCTGCTCATTAGGGGGCTACATTTCAGAGTCATGGTACTTCCCCATCCTGTGACACCCACTGTGGCTGCTCTGTGTGGTCTGACAAGGTGCACCTCTTTTAAGAGCCTGGCCCATACTGTCCTTGGAATATCTCTTACCAATGCCAATCAGAAAAGTTTCTCTAAGATAGAAATGAATGTCAGGATGCTTTATGTCTTAAAGAAGTCTTAGCATAGTGCATTGAATGGTAGAAAGTGCCTCTTGGCCAACCCAGAGCCCTCAATCTAAGGATTTTCATAGGTAATACTACAAAAGTAAGAGTTTGGCAGACAAAAGAGTTAAGAAAAATATCTTCTAGCAACTTGTTAAATTAATGTTCCATAGAATACACTTCAGGAAAAGTTGGTCTAAAATTAATGGTAGAACTGCGAGAATGTTTCAATTCACCAGTTTTTCAAATTTTTATTTGACATAGAATTCTTTTCTCACATGAAATCTTTCCCAGAATACCAACCTGTAAAAGAAGTTCTTGGCAGAACAGACATCATTTCTAGAATACACGAAGCACCTGGAGAATCCTAGATTTCCAAAGAGCACAATTTGAGACCCCACTTAATGCATAATAACACAGACTCCCATGATGGATGTTATTACTGGAAGGCATCTTTGAGCCCAAATCTATAACACTTGTCCCTGGACCAGTGCTCTTTTCCTCCTTTAAAAACATGAACACAGAACTGTGTTGAAGTGCAAAGACAGGTTTGTTTTTAGATATCTGCTCACTGGTGGAACTTCTGTACTCAGTATTTTCAAATAGGCGGAATATGGTTGTCTTACCAATGATGTAGACCTTATGTTTTCACCTTCCAAGTACTATGCTACATCTCATTTTCTTCCCTTCACCTGAAAGGAATTGAGCCACTTTTTTCTGCATTTCTTCTTTTTGAGGTATAAACACCCTGCTTTAGTTACAGTGCCCCTGGAAAAGAAGCGCAGTATAGAGAAGTGTCGCATTTCCCAATTAGTGAAGGCCTGTGGTATGAACTGCCTCTCGTGCCCAGCAGGAGCGCCTGGCAGACTACATTTCGTTTGGAGATGGTCGGGAAAAGCAGACTCGAGTGGCATTTTTGCACGCAGCACTCTTTACTAATTTGTAAAATTTGTTTTACCTCCTGCAGCTGTAAATGAAAAAGCTACAAAACTAAATGAAACTCTAGGAATTCAAGACAAGGACTTTGAGAGAAATTTGCAAGGGCTTCAGAAAGAGATTGATCAGATGATGAGCGAATTGAGGAGGAAAAATCTCGATATGCAGAAGGAAGTTGCTGAAGACGAGTTGGTGTGAGTAGATTCTCTGTTATGTTTGCATTGGATAGATAGAGCTTTCCAAATTGTTCACAGTTTTCCAAATTTTCCATCATACACATGAGTATAAGATACTTTGCTTGCTATTTAGTTTTTATTTACTTAGTTATAATTTAGCTTGCTCTAAAACGGATTGAAAATATGTTTTTGCCCATATATAAATAACCAAGTAAGTGAACTTTTCTGGTGCTGTCCCCTCTATAATTAGGCTTATGGGCTTGCTTTATTAATTGCCTGTGTTTGGAACATTTAAACTATCAATAGTTTTTTGTTTTGATGAAAATATCTTTGGATAAATAAAGCCATGAACTTTGCAGAGCATCCTATATGTTCTGTCATCTCACAAAATGCTAAATAAAAGAGTTGTCAAATAATAAACACTTAGTACCTTGACATCAGGGTTGGGAATTTGAGGTGGGAATAATAATAATAGTGATTTTACGGATGCTATTTAACTCATTTGACCACACATGCAATAAAAAAAATACATTTTTGCATTCAGAGCTAACTTCAAAGGGATGGGACTATTCATACTTCAATAATGTGTATTAAACTAACATTAGCAGCACCTGATAACTTGTTAGAAATACAAATTATCAAACCTCACCCCAAAACTACTGAGTCAGAAACTGTGGGGATGGAGCCTAGCAATGTTTTGACAGCTGTTTCAAAGGATTATGACACCTGTTACTTTCAGAACTACTGTTTTTCCAGTATTCAGCCTTTTTTAAGGGCTCAGATATTTTCACCTTAGGAAAACTATTGTTAATCGCAGGAAACTCCCAGATTACTCAGAAGAAAAAGAAAAGTAGCTTAAAAATATGGCTTTATACTAGCATGTCAATAAGAGTTTTGTTCACATTTTCTAACCAAACATATCAATATATTCATAACTTATATTTAAAGTAACAGGAAATGTCTCATGTTGAATCAGGTAGCATTTTTATTGGTATGTGAAATAAATCTTAAAATCACCTCATTAGTCAGATTATGAGACTAATGCCCTTTCCAATAGAAATTTTATATTAATAACAAATTAAAAATGTATAGACTTGGGGGTTTAATTTTAACTGTAAACAGCCTGTAAATAAACTGTAAATAAGTTTTTCAGGCATCTGTTTTCAACTTAGTTTAGCATATAGTCAGTTGTCTTTAAGCATTGTCTTATTTTTCATTCTTTTCATAGTAGCACCTCTTTGTAACCCAGTTTAATACCAATACACCCTGAGGAAGTGACAGGGCTCACTGTGTGTTGTTGGGCTGGGGTGTTTGCAGAGCTGCAGAAGGCCTGCTGAAGAAAGTGCAGAGGCTGTTTGGAGAGCCCCGAGGGAAAAACGAGGAACTGGAGAAGGACCTCCAGGAGAAACTGACGAACTACAAAAACAACCTTGACGATGCTTGGGACCTGTTGAGAGAAGCCACGGATAAAATCAGAGAAGCTAATCACTTATCTACAGCAAACCAGAAAAACATGACTGCTCTGGACGTGAGTCTGAGGGGCTCTTTCATGCATAGCCGGGGCTGTGGGGTGGGGGGTGAAGGAACATGGCGGCTGAGCTAGCTCTGTGACACAGAACAGGAACGACAAGTCTGAAAGGAGACTTCCGAGAAGCAGACCAGGGAGAGCTCTTTCTCCTTTTTAAACCCATGCTCATGGCCCATAAAATCCAATAAAATGTAAATAACTCAAACTGTCGAAGATTTAAAAAGAGGCAGAACAGAGGAAGGAGCTCTTCAGTGGGAGTCAAAGGACTTTGGTCTCAATGACAGCTGTGCCACTAACTAGAAGTACAAGCTTGGGCAAGTCAGTTCAAGTCTCTAAACCGTGGCCGGTGTGGCTCAGTTGGTTGGTGCGTCATCCCTATGCACCAAAATGTCACAGGTTTGAGTCCCAGTCAGAACACAAACCTAGGTTGCAGGCTTGACCCTTGAAAAGGGCACCTATGGGAGGCAATAGATGTTTTCCTCTCACATCAATGTTTCTTTCTCTCTCTCTCTCTCTCTCTCTCATTCTCTCTCTTAATACTTAACATGGCAAATTGATCACTTTTCCCAAGAGTAAATTTTTGTCCAGTCAATGGCACAAACCTGTATTTGGTATTTAAAAAGCAACAACAACTTTCTCCCTGAAACGAACTTACCTTTACTGTCTTCAAAGTATTTGACCCTCAACAGATCTGAAAAGAGCAGCCGACCTAAATATCGTCTAACACATAGTCTCATCTTCAACTATAACTGAACCCTCGCTGGCATATTCGTGGAATAACAGTTGAGTAAAATGAATCCGGATTTTTTTAACCTACTCATTTCTATCCATTTTTCTTTGGATTAAGAGGAAGACAAATTAAATTTTTTAAAGTTTTTTTCCCAGATCTCTCTCCTGGGAATTAGCCTCGTCATTTTGATAGAAGATTGAAGAGGCTCACTTTTTCCTTAACGGATGTATCCAGTCTGAACCAATTTGGAGTCCACTGACATGCTGGCAATAGTAAAGAAAAAGCTCCATCTTGCGAGGCAGGGTGCTGGGCCGTTGTCTCACCAGAGGCTCCAGCATGATTCATCCTGCTCGGTCACGCGCCAGTGGCATAACTTACCCAGAGGTGCACCTCTTCCCTTTACGGCAACAGTTGAAGAAATTAAAGTTACCTGTGTGGAAAGTATAATAAGCATTTAGGAAATAGTTCAAGAAGAGCTATCATGGCCCAGTAAATGGTGCTTTTAGCTATTCCTTCCTCTTAGTGATATTTAAAATGAGGAGCCACTGTTCTTGCCCCCACCCTCCCCGCCACCCCTGCCCTGTTGCCCAGAGATGCCTCGAGCTTATATAGTCAGTACTGTAGATCTCAGTGGTCCTTTTCATATCTTCATTTTATGTGCCATGCTTAAGTAAAGGCTTGTTAAAAACTGCCTAGAGTGAATAGATAAACTGATTAAATGAATATAAGTAAGACACGGCATATTTAAGGCTATTTGCCAAAGCTCGTTGATGTTGATTACCCAGTTGGCACTGGACTAGCTAGAAAGGAATGACCCGGAGAGTTTGTTGAACACACGGGTTCCTTGGACTCGAAGACTAAGTTGGCGGGTCTAGGGTGTGGCCCAGGATCCATATCCTAAAATCTTTCTTGGGTCAATCTGATGTGCATACTGGTGCAAGAACAAACAATACATTGTATCCATTTGATTGAATAATGAGTTGTTTTTTAAAATAAATAACTTTATTGTACCTGTGTCCACCAAGAAGTTCATCTAATTAACACCTAGCTCAAAGAGTTTTTTTGGCCCCGGTTGGTGTGGCTCAGTGGATTGAGCATGGGCTGAGAAACAAAGGGTTTCCATTTTGATTCCCAGTCAGAGCACATGCCTGGGTTGCAGGCCAGGTCCTCAGCGGGGGTTGTGTGAGAGGCAAATACACATTGATGTTTCTCTCCCTCTCTTTCTCCTTCCTTTCCCCTCTCTCTAAAAATAAATAAATGAAATCTTTAAAAAAATAGTTTTTTTTAATTTGTTTTTTTTAATCTAATCATGTATTTTTTATTATTAAAAACATTTAACAAGCCCCTACTAAGTTCAGAAGATGTGTTAAACACAAAAATCAATAATGTCAAGTACTGGTCCTCATTGTACTGTCCTTGGAACAGCAGCATTAGCATCAACTAGAAACTTGTTCAAAATGCAAATTCTAGGACCCCACCCAAAACTATCAACTGAGAAACTGTGAATAGAACCCAACAACTTGTGTTTAAAAATTCCTCCAGTTACTCAAATGCAGCCTTACACTTGAGAACTTAATTTAAAATAAAATGCCATGTCTGGTGACTCTAGGTGGCTTGTATTTTATGGGGAGGTACACACAAGTAAACCATCCTATATATTAGAGTAGTTACAGAGTCAAGCAAAGAAAAAAGAACATCTCAGTCACTACTGGGTTCAGGATAGGCTTCACAGAGTACCTGACACATAATATGTTAACTCCTAAAGGGTGGGGCACTTGCTAGTTAAAATAGAAGGGGGAGAACGTTCCAGAAGTAGGAAAAATAACATATGCCAAAGTACAGGGGAAAAAAAAGCAAGACACTCTGGGACAATTCAGTGGTTTGATAGGATTGGAATGAAGACTGCATGTGAACAAGTGAGGGGATAGAAAGCCAGCCAAGGTAGAGCCAGACTTGCGTTATAAGAGAATTGCATTCTGAGACTAAGCCAAAGAATTTTGGTTTTTATTCTGGAAGCTACTGGATACTATTGAAGTACTGGACTCATGGATTAAAATTACATTTTGGGGATTTGTGAGTGGTTCATGTAAACTGGATAATTGGTTTTGTGTTGGGAAATAGTATGATACAAGGCTAGGAAAACAGGCCAGGGTAACATTTGAAGTCTGTTAGACATCTACCATCTCATAGTGCCACTGGTAACCAGGGGGTCTGAGGTTGAACAGGAATGATTCCTGGACTCATAGAACTTAGTTCCCTCAAAATTCAAGCATTGTAACCTTTACTACATGTAATTCTATTCTTAATAGGGGCTGGGAGAATTGGCAAAACAGCAGAAACAATAGCAGAACAGAAACAATAGCATCATAGCAGAAATTGAGAGAAATTGAGAGACGTGATGGAGCATCTTGGGCCAAAACACTGAGCTCTAAAAGTGTAAATCACTCTAAAAAATGTCACATAGAGTGATAAAGCTCATTCATAAGCTGCATAAAAGTCTGTAGGGGGAAGTGGCTCTGGAAACGGTACTTGGAGACAGATCAGAGAAGGCTTTGAATGCAGCCTTCCGGAAGCCAATGGGATTAGAAGGGCATTTCCAGCAATGGAGAGAAGGTGGAGGAACTTTGTGCCAATGAGCAAAGAGGAGATGAGTAAGTCAGTTAAACAAAAGAGCACGTATTGAACAGTCTGCCCCCGTTCTATCATTACAACCTTGTGAAAGAAAGGATTGGCCCTGGCTGGTGTAGCTCAGTGGATTGAGCTCGGGCCTGTGAATCAAAGAATCACAGTTCAATTCCCAGTCAGGGCACATGCCTGGGTTGCAGGCCAGTTCCCAGCAGGGACGCATGAGAAGCAACCACACATTGATGTTTCTCTCCCTCTCTCCTTCCCTTCCCCTCTAAAGATAAATAAATAAAATCTTTAAAAAAAAAAAGGATTTCCGTGAAGGTAAAGATCGAGTTGCCAGACCAAGGACTGACTGGAAGGTAGCTCTCACAGCTTTTAGATCACCCCACGGGAGCATCGCCTCATCCTCGACAACCCCCACCCACCCTGCCCACCCTCCACATACAAAGTGTTAAACTTACTGAGCTCTGGACTAAATTAAGATCTAATTAAAAGTTAAAAGTAGAATGATCATCAACTTTGGTATTCAACTGGAATCACTTAATTATGCTTACAGAATACTTTGGGAGAATAATTCTGTTTATATGGGCCTCTTTGTTGTTCCTCAGACACTGAAAGCTTTCTACCTTAAGAATTTTATATCCTATACCATTATCTATTCATTGCCTCTCTTTATTTACCTTTGTATCATTCATCATTGCTTAAAAATATACATTCACTTTCTCATTCATTTTCTCCCTCTTCCAGGCAAGTCAGGAGGAACACATCTTCTTGTTCACTCTATCCCCTGGCCTAAACAGTGTCTACCATAATCTTTTTTTCCAATGAATAAATAAAGTGCCATAAAACAAACATAAAAACATGTTACATATACACTTTTTATTAATATTTAGGTGCTCCAAATCTCCATTTTTTCCTTGGCTCAAAGTTAGATTCTCTCGGTGTCTGTTCTGAAAGTTAGCCACCTCTGAAATCTCCTGACTCTCCAGATCATTATTTCTGCTTAAGCATGATAAAGAACACATTTTGATTTTGTACAACAATCGGTTCCATAAAGTGATTTGAATAGAGCTTTTATAAAGAGTCTAACTCACTACTTAATTGAAATAAAAATGTATGCAGCTCTTCGCCTAATGTACACGTGGGAACGTTCTCCCTTCCATTGGCACAGCATTTTAACTTACCTTGATCCATTAATATAAACAAGCCATGTTGAAATTCTTGAATGTCTCTGTACACAGTATAACTTTAAATCAGTTCATGTGAAAACTAAGGGCTATAATTAGTAGTTATGTAAAAGAATGTCAGACCCTTGGAAGATAGAATATGACTTGTAATCAGGAGCATCAGGACTACCCCTCTCTTCATTGACCCTGAAGGAGGTTAGGACATGTTGAAACTTCCTCTATATTAGCCAGTGATAGGAGTAGCTGGTACATCAAGTGTCGCCAGTTCAAGTTTCAGGAGTGGACTCTAATTTCATTTATTCATTCAAGCATATTTATTGAGGGAACTCTTCTAGGTATTAGAGATACGATGATACATAAGAATATTTTTATGGAATGTATATTAGAGTGATGGAGATAGTCACTAAAGCAATAAATGAGTAGTATATAATATGGCCATAAACTCTGGAGCATGGGCTAATATAATAATAGGTGATATGTTTAGTGACTGCATGATACATTCAATATGTTATTCTCTATCAGCTACATACAGTTCAGCTGTGGGTTTTCACTAGTCTCTGTGCATGAATATTGTGATGAATTGGTATTGCTGATTTTTAAATAACATGTGCAGTTAAGATGGTTCAATCTATACAAAAAATAAAATATTGTCTATGTCTACATAATATAGAATATAACTCAGATAAATGAGGACTAAGAAGAAGAACAAAATAAGGCAATATTATAGTCAACAATTGCATTGTGTTTACTATGCACCAGGCAGTGTTCTAAACTAGTTCTCAAATTTTACTATGTATGTCACCTGGGGTTCTTGTTACATTCAGACTCTGAGTTGTGTGTTCCCAAAAGACATTGAGATCACACATTGCTAACAGGCTCCCAAAAGACATTGAGATCACACATTGCTAACAGGCTCCTCGGTGCTGCTAATGCTGCTGGTCACTGGGCCACATTTTGAGTAGCATGTCACATTAGTGAGTCTAAATTACTCACCCCAGGTTTCATAGCTTGTGTGCGTGCGTGGAGCTGGAATCCCAGCCCAGCCAGGCTGCTGCCTGAGTCTGGTTCATAATAATTGTCCTCTCATCTATGGGAAATGATTGAGATAAAGATGAGTGCTGTCTTAGATAAGTGATCAGAGAAGTGACCATCAGCATAGAATGAGGAGGAAGCCGGACAAAGAACTGGAGTAGAGCACATGGTTAAGGGAAATGAAAGTGTAAAGGCTCAGGTGCAGGGACAAGGTGTATGTATATACCTGGCAACGCACTGACACGGTTGGGAAAGAGGTAGGGAAAGAAGGGTGTGAAATTTGTGCTACCCCAGTGCAAACAAGAAATGCAGTTTCTACAGCAGAAGAGTCAGTGCTTTCACAGCTCAAAGCCCAGGGTTTATCATTAGGTCGAACAGGGTCAGACCTCAACTACATCGTACTAACTGTGTGGCTTTTGGTAAATCACTCAGCTTGTTCAATTTTCTGTTCTTTTTATTATTCTTTCATCATTATCATTAAATTTACTGGGTGACATAAGTTAATAACATACTATAATTCTGACACATCGCCTGTATATTGCATTGTGTGTTCACCGCCCTAAGTTAAATCTTCTTCTTTCACCGTATATTTGACCCTTTACTATTCCCCTACCCCCTTTTCCTGGTGGTAATCACCATATTGTTGTCTGTGTCTGTGAGTTTTTGTTTGTTTGTTTTCCTTGTTTGTTCCTATTCTTTTAAAACGTAATAAACACTGGGTCCGTAGAGTTAGTGTAGAATTAAATAAGAAAAGTTATAAAACTACCTGGCACATATTCAGATCAAAATGAGTAAATACAGTAACATTATTATTTATATAAAAAACATAAATGGCAGAGGCTTAAAATTATAATCGATGCAGTAAAATCCACAGGCAAAAAAGTGACTGGAAGAATATAAATGAGTCAGAAGTAAAAAGAAAAAACAATAGGCAAAGTTATTCTCCAAATAAAGAAATAGCACTAAGTCTCTCACAGTGATTTTATTCTTCTAGCTGTGGAATGAGTTTCATGTAGTGTTGAGACAAGCTATCACTTTCAAAGAAAATTTAGAGTCTGCTCTATTCTTGTGAGACTCTCCATTAAGTTTATTCTTCCAGATGATAGTTTCTCTCTCTTTTTTTTTGAAAAGTACTTTCCTAAATTCCCTTGGAAATCCAATTTCTTTCCATTTTTCAAGGACTTCCTTGGAATAACTCTGGTTATGTGTACTCTCACAAAATATTCATTGGGACTTAGATTCTGGAATTCAACATCTAGTTCCAATGTAATTCACTGTACTAGCACATGTTCAGTAATACATATTCAGTACTTACATTTTACTTTAAAAAAAGGTTGTTCATCTTGCTTTAAAAATAGTTTTTAATTCCTCAACCACTATCACATAACTTTTCTTCTCTTGAATGACTTTCTCACAATGGGGTGAAGAAAGTACTTGTATAGGCATTTAAGTAAAATAACCCTTGGAAGATTGGCTGAGTAGTTGGTATTACTCTTATCTGGCCTCATTGTCAACATGACATACCTTCTTTGCCACGTCTTTGTTAGACAGCTCAGGGAAGTCAGGAACACAGGGCTTCATAGGGTTTTCCCTGAAGGCATTTTGATGTTTTGTTCATACTGTACTACAGAAAAAGAAAGAGGCTATTGAAAGTGGCAGACGACAAACTGAGAACACTTTAAAAGAAGGCAAAGACATACTTGATGAGGCCAACCGTCTTGCAGATGAAATCAACTCAGGCATAGACGTGAGTATTTGATAAAACCCAAAGTAAAAAAGAAATATGGTAATGATGCAGGCTTTCACAAATGGGAATCCATGAGAAACCTCAGTAATGTAAGCAAATGCTCATGTTTTTGGTCTTGTGGGTGCAAAGTTATTTTTGCATTTTTGCATTGTGACCCTACCCACCTACTGGCAACAATGAGAACTTCATATTGTCCTCCAATAGATAAGGATGTCTGTATGAGGGTTCTTATCCACTCCTACACACCTATGTTTTTTTCCACACTGAAGAAGGACATTACTTGTTGCTAGGACAGCACTTATAATCTGTTTTAATATTCATATAACATTAGTTAAAAGAGAAATGTAAATCTACAGACTTTTTAACACACTGCCTAATGCAGTAGATGCTAATATGTGGTAATAAAAACAAATGGTCTAAAAGATTCTAATGAGGAGCATTTAAGCATTTATACCTGTGAAGTAATATTTTTTAAAGCTAGGTTCTTCCTGATGTAAATTGTATATTTTCTAATCTCATCAAATAACAACTTTTATTCTCCATTTTCTTTTTGCTATGTTGGTAAATTTGAAGTTTCATAAAAACTTAAGAATGTGCAATTTTATCTCACAGAGTAATTAGTAAATGAGAGAAGGCTTGGATTCAATTTCTTAAAACACCCTTTTTTCTCTACATAACAGTATGTTAAAGACATTCAAACTAAATTACCACCCATGTCTGAGGAGCTGAAAGATAAAATAGATGACCTCTCCCAAGAAATAAAAGACAGGAAGCTTGCTGAGAGGGTGTCCCAGGCCGAGAGCCATGCCGCTCAGTTGAATGACTCATCTGCTGTCCTTGATGGGTATGTCATCTGTTGTTGGAAATGTCTATGCATCCTGACACTCGTCCAACGGTTCTAACGGAAATGGTAGAGAATTGCTTTCAGATCTTGATTTCTGTAATTACGAGCACGCGAGCTACGTGGCCTCTCTGTGGAAGAGCCTAATTAGGACGGTCTGGACAGAGCTCCGCTGGAGCAGCATCAAACAGCTGAGTTAAAAGTGGACTCCAGTGTGGCTGGGTGGGGAGGGAACACAGCCCCAGGCTGCACTTAGAAGACGTGGCTTTGTTCTTCATTAGAGAAGATAACAATTGCGTTATTAGCATTTTAAATAATAATGTATAAGCACACAGTCTGCTGCAAATTTCAGTTTTATATTTTTAATGAAATCAAAACTATTTATGGTTAAAAGGGTGGCTTTTGAAAATGTGGCCCCATGCATAGTCGTTAAGTCATTTTTTCTTTTCGGACTCCAGGGAGACACGATATATTCCTCTGTGAAATAACAGCTCACTAGAGCTGGGATTCTCATATGGGTCAAAGGAGGGAGAGGCAGGTGGGGAGGTGTGTCTGATTTATGAACAGCCTTCTAAGTAAAACTGGTATGCTTCCTTACAATTACATAGGTGTTATTAACCCCAAGAATAATTTTCCCAAACAAATCTGTATTTAATAGATGACATGTGTAATGTTCTGTTCCAATATGTAATACTCACTGACACAAAGGAAAATATTAATGTTTGAAGGCCCCAAATTCATGCACGGTTCATTTCATAACAAATTTTTGCCAATTTATGAAGGGCAGTAGATGGAACAGTAAACTAGAAGTCAGCAAATGCTGACTCCAAGCCCGTAATTGGCAACATGTTAGACGTGAGACAAACTATTTAACCTTCTGACAGTCATTTATTCTCATCTGAAAAATACACCCACCCCAGAGAGATCTGATGAAATTTATTCTAGTAATGGTGGTACAAGTGTTCTGAAATGTGTAGCGTGCTTCACAGATGATACGAAGGATCATCTCACTGCATGCACTTGCATGATGTACATGGTTACAGAAGCTTCAGGGGATGCTATGCATATTTAATAATCTGTCAGTAATATTTCATAGCTGAATTTTTTAGAAAGCTGAGCTTAAATTGAAAACTATAACATAATACAGTGAGTAGGTAGCCCACTATGATTTGGAAATGATCATAATTCTATTGGCCATGGTTACTTGGGAACCATATTTGTTTTAAATAGGGCGCTCTTCATTTGACTATCAACTGCTCTGACGTTCTTTTTGGGGTAATCCCAACAGAATCCTTGATGAGGCTAAAAACATCTCCTTCAATGCCACGGCAGCCTTCAAAGCTTACACCAATATTAAGGACTATATTGATGAAGCTGAGAAAATTGCCAGAGAAGCCAAAGGTCTTGCACAAGAAGCTACAAAATTGGTAAGAAACAAATAATGTTATGTACTGAGAATGGAGGTCCATCTGTTTGAATAAGTACCTAAACTAAATTTCTCAACTCTGAATGTTTTTTGGAAAATCCCAGTGAAATAGAATCTTTGTTTAGAATTATTTTCAAAGGCGTCTTTTACATTTTATCCAAAATAAACTCTCTAGGTACTGTAATCATAGCAGAATTCTCTGTCATCCCCTATTTAGTACTGATAAAGGTCTTGAAATTACCACAAATGGCAAGCAGGTCTGTTCCACCAAATCACAGAAGAAAAATAGTCAAAGATGTTGGACAGTGAAATTTGTCACTATTATTCCATGTGCCATCAGTGAGAAAGTGCTTTGAAAATTAAGACATTGCTTATAGTCACACACAAATTGCTTACATGTGAAGTTTGACTATAAAGTGCATCTGTTACAAAACACATCAGATCATCTGCTTCTAAAATATTTATACTATTTTTATTAATTGAAAACTTTGCCTTCAAAGCCACCTTTAGCTGCTGTTATTGTTCAAAATAAACTTGAAACTAATATTTTAGAGTTTCAGGGCTCCAAGTATATAGCACATTATCTGAGTATCTCCAACAGCAAGAAATCTTCATCTTTTATGTGGAGCAACATTTTGTGAATAGTTATGTGATAAACCATGGTAGTAATATTTTAGGTCAAAAATATGTGATAGGAAGCATATGTTGAGTTAAAGTGTGCAGAACCATCATTTACTCCTTTAGTTTCATATAAAATCTCCTTGATACATCAAAATTTCAGGAAAAAAATAACCCAATTCAACATTTGACACTGAGTGAAATATGCATAAATAATTGGTGTTAAAGAAACAGATCATTATTATTTTTTTTGCTTTGGTATTGGTCACAAATGCTTTTTGGATCTCAGGGATATTAGAGTTATTCACCACAATTTTAAAACATTTATTCTGTGGTCATAATGAAAATATTATACTCCATCAGTAATTATTACTGTTCTGTTTTCTCTGGAATGAATTCCCTTACTGCCATTATGTTCTGTTTATTTCTTATTCAAAATAGTAATACAGTTATGGCAGAAACTTCCTTATGCTTAGTAATCCTTTGAAAGTCAACCTATTTTTTAAATCCAAAGTAAATTCTTTATCCATCTTCTCATAGATACTTTTCTATTTTAAAGACCCTAATTTCTCAGTTCCTTTTCATCTGACCTATACTTTACTGGATGACCGTTTTCAGCATCAAACACAGTGCCTGGCAAATAGTGGGCACTCATGAATGAATGATGAAAAAAATGAATGTCATTCTAATTGGTACTTTTCACGGTTTTTACAATCTCTTGTACCAATAAAAATTGCAATCTCACTACTGTCACTGTTTCAGCCTTATATGCCTTTAACATTTTATGTTAAAGAGCTTTTTAATCTCACCCAGTTAATACTATCACTTTATACTTGGGAGACTGCTGACTTCATGCTTGCATAAGATATGTGCTTTTCCTCACCACTATGTTTAGACGTGATAGGCTAGCCCACCTCAGACACAGAGCCAGGGTGGGTCGTAATGCCGTGCAGCGTGTCCCCTTGTTATCATGACCCCTTCTCTATTTCTGTAAACCATGTAAAAATAATTACATGTCTGAAAAATTACAAAGTGAGTGCTGTAGGGAACCACTGGTTTATTAAATAGCTAATAGCAGACATGAAGAAGACCATTCTGCCCCAGAAAAGGATGTTTTCAGCTGGAAAGGTTGGGGGTGCTTGATAGAAGGTTGCTCTGTGCAAGAGTGAAGAAGGAGTGAGGGGCCCTCGGTGCCATCAGTTGACTTGCAGTGAATGATCCAGTTTTATTTCCATGAGTGACTGGCATCCTCTACGTTATCTGTTGTTTCTGAGGAATGACCTTTTTCAGATTCTCTGGGCCTCCTTCCTGGCTTATACCCACTCAACAACGTGAGGATACAAGTGCTAGGGACTAAAGGAGTAAGTGTCTACAGACTCATGTCAGAGTGGTTAGAAAGAGTGTCCACCCTGCTAAGGGGACGAGTCCTCTCGTGGAGTCACACACTTTCTTTTATCTTCTCTTTCCTCCATCAGAGTTTGAGTTCCACTAACCTCCCCTGCATAGTAGAGTCTCCACTGTATCTAGTCTCTTGCTTGCTCTGTGCAATCTGTTTCCATAGCAGCTGCCACAGTTTCATGACTTGGTGACTATGGTGTTTTGTTTTATTTCTACTTCCATTTCCCAGAAAAGAATGTCTCCAGAATTAAAATTTAAGCTGATGATAGACCCCCAGTGGACAGAAACATGGATAACCACGTATGACCCCCTGAGTATTTCACTCTCACTGTTTAACACACAATAGTCCATGATTTTCATAAAGTTAACATGCGGAGTGATATATAGCATCTGACCACTAAATGTAGATTACTCCTCCCATCTTCAAAAGCTGATGCTAGAGTCTAGAATGGCTAGTATGCTCTAGATTTTCAGAATTGGCAAGATATTTGTATTTCCACAAAAGATAGGAAAGTGGAATGGAGAAGAACGTTTCAAAAGAAAAATAAAATTGCTTACACAATTTAGTTTGTGGTAATGTCTATATATCTCTTTGAATACAGATGTCATGTAGGATTCTTTTAATTGATAACAATTAGGTTCTAATAGTGTGCTGGAATTTCTGAAATCAAATTGGGGAAAAAAGATAGCATATCAGAATTTGGGAATTAGAGGCCCTGTCTTAAATTTTAGCACATCTTACAGTCCATTCTGATCCCTCCCTCCACTTAATTCCTATAATATAGTCTCTTGAGCTTAGAACTTAATTTTTTCATCTAATTTAATGTTTAATCTTCAATCACACCAGCTCGTATCTTCCTCTTACCATGGACACAGTTAGGATGCTAATAAAAGATACTTATGAACTATTTATTGATAAATATGATATACTAAGCATACCCATATTTTCAATTTCTCTTTAAAATTCTTAACCACACATTTAATGTACTTAATGTGTAAATGCCATTAAGAAACACAACCCACAGGGTAATCAGAGATGAACAGAATTCTAACTTGCCCTCAAACCTCTAATAATCATTTGTTTGCTATTTATCATGCTGATAAAAATGCTTTCCACCTTTTACCTACATAATTCACTTTCCTTTTATTGTAAATTTTCTTTTCATTCCTATTAGTATTATTTTATTTAATATTATTAATATCATTTCTAATAATTTTTCTTTATTAGTCTTTGAGTCCTTATGTAGCAAGATTCTTCTGACATCACTACTACTGGTTAATAAATCATGTAGTTAAACACTGTAAATCTTGTTTAAACATTACATATGATTAAACATTAAGGCATTCCTAATAAGTGTTTGTTTAGAAATATGGTAATGTAATCTCTTCAGTCTGTCTTATTTAATATTTACTTTGTGTAATTGGATGAACCAAAATACATAAAAAACTCTTGCAAGGTCATTTTTGAGTTTTTATGTCCTACATAGAGAACTGGGCAAATATTAGCAGAGTACATAGTACATTCAAAAGGCCCCATGAAATACTCATATAGTCATTCAGGCTGTAAACTTTAACTCCCACACACCTTCTATTTTATCTTGTCCTCTACTACTTAAAAGCCAAACAGTAATGTTGACTT
>PVKM010005780.1:0-46678 GCA_004027735.1 Carollia perspicillata | reverse complement strand
CAGATAGCGGCGTAAGAGAAACAATCAATCCATGTATTTCTTGCACATTGATGTTTCTCTCCCCCTCTTTCTTCCTTCCTTCCCTTCTAAAAATAAATATTTTTTTTTAAATATGAAGAACTGTAAGAAAATTTTTTTAAAAAAAGAATTCACTTTCTCTTTGCTGAAGACAATTAGAATCAGGTGTCTCTGCTACCAACCGCCTGATAAAACTTGTTTTAATGAAGTGATTACTAATTTTCTTTTAACCTGGGATTACAGTTGAAATTATTTGGAAAAATGACAACATACTGGTACAAATGAATAAACAGATGACCTTCCCTCTCGTATTTACCATTTTTTATCGTGTTAAGATACATTCCCTCCTGAAAATCATTTTAAAATCTCATAAATGAGATTTTTAAAAAATAATGTCTTCATTTTTATTAAACTTACACATATTCTGGTTTGGTTACGCGCAGAAGCAAATGAAAACTGCTTGCCCACATATTTTTATGGTATTTTGGTAACTAAAAGGTTGGAAAGATTTACTGCAACCTCCGAGCTCTGCTTTCAGTCTGTAGCTATTCAGTACCTCAAGGAACTGCAGGGTTTTTGTTGAAAAGCAGTCTCTCTACGAGCCTATTCCAGAGTCCTTCCCAAAGGCATCTATCGGGCTTCTCACACTTTTCCCTACACAAGTGTCTCAAGAGCCCTGTGGGGTATACGTTTGTGTGCAAGTATACCATACAAAATTATGCATGCGAGAATCTACTGTTATTAGAAGTTCTTCCTTGGAGACAACTTAAATATAAAACAGTGCAGGAATCTAAGATTTTTCCTAAGTACTTCACTAAATGACAGCTTTCCTGCAAAACAGATCCACAAAAATGGGGTGTAGTTATGATATGCCAATAAACAGTGTTTCCTCCCTGTCAGCACACAGAGATGTTTATTTGCTTGCTTTCCTCGACACACATGACCCAAGAACGCATTCCTTGCATAACTGCGTGTTGGCCTTTTTTATAAGTACGAAAGAAAATCCCTATTGGAGTCACTCAACTCCATGCCAAGTGAATTTTCTTCAAAATGTAATTACCAGAGTCCTAGTAATGTCCGATTTCAAAGCAACTTACATAATCAACTGGAGAAACTGCTTTTAAGTGTCCACAACAGAAGCTGCACGAAGTGAAACAAAAAAATCTGGCTGGCAAAACTGCTTCCATACTAGTTTGAGAACGTTCCCTATTTACAGATGACTAATCACTTACTCAGTCAGAAATCCCTTCAAAGCAAAGTGGGAGGGGTGGGGCTTAAGTGAAAAGTGGATGTTCAGGTGGCTTCCGGGGCTTTTGCGGGTAAATCAGTCACTTGTGGGGATGTACACCAAAAGTTGGCCTATTTCTGCCTGACCACAGCACTGATGTTTCTACCAGAGCAGAAAGAATATATTGCATGTTAGAAACCATAGTGAAATGGTTTTTTCTGGCTTCCGACACCAGAAAAAGCGTCAAGTTGAACACATTTCAACAATAAATACCACAGTCCTTAACTGGGACAAGCATGCCAACCAGCAGCAGGAGACAGAATCACTGAGACTATTTCAACATCCCATCCTCCCATCTCCCCCGCCCCTTTGCCTTTTCGACTCCTTTCAGGACTCCCTTCCCTCCTTGAACTTTTTTTTTTTTTTAGAGGGGAAGGGAAGGAGAGAGGGAGAGAAACATCAATGTGTGGTTGCCTCTCATGTGTCTCCTGTTGGGAACTGGCCTGCAACCCAGGCATGTGCCCTGACTGGGAATCGAACCACGATCCTTTCGTTCGTAGGCCCACGCTCAATCCACTGAGCTACACCAGCCAGGGCCCTCGCTGAAATTTTTTTCTGCACTTTTTCCCTATCATTTTTTTCTGCAACGTAGAACCATGTAAAAAACACTTAAAATGGACCAGCTGATTACTTTCATTTCCACAAGAAAGTAAAGATTTTCTACTGAGCCTCTGGCAGGGATGTCACATCCAGATCGGTGATGGACTGGAAAGGCTACGGTCCCCAAATTCTGCACTGCCTCCCAGGCATGGGTTTTCTTCTGAAAACGAAGAATAAGAAACACTGAAACGTGTT
The DNA here is from genome assembly GCA_004027735.1 of Carollia perspicillata. Taxonomy (NCBI): domain Eukaryota; kingdom Metazoa; phylum Chordata; class Mammalia; order Chiroptera; family Phyllostomidae; genus Carollia; species Carollia perspicillata. Next base: position 44,577 of record PVKM010005780.1, on the reverse strand, counting down.
TTGTTTTTTTTTAATTTTAAGCCTCTCGAACTTTTGAGTGGCAGCCAAAGCTTCAAAGTATAAGAAAACTTCCTACAAAATACAGACTAAAAACTCTTAACTCCCGTAACCTCTACAAAAGTATGGAAATAATTTATTGTCTCCATAAGCTCTTCAAAAGCTAGCAGCAGACTGGAAACAAAAAAGGGAATACTTTGGGTGGAATAAATTTTTACTATTTTTCTATTCTAATTTCCAAACATTCCTTATCCTCTAACAAAACACATTCCATTCTTGTTAGCTTAAATGCCCAGCTATATTAATGGTAACCTTATATATAAAAATGGTGCCTTTGTTTGCATTAGAAGCCCATCAAATTCAATGAAAGTCAAGGTCATTTACCTCTCAGTATACTCTAAAGATCTAAACTACAAAATCCTAATGGAGAAATATGTTTTGGTATCAACCTTTTACATTAGTTGCCATAAAATACTAGTAACTGTTTATAGATATTGAACTTTTTAGCATTTATCTTTAGCATAAGCAAAGCAAACAACAAAGAAAAATGAACACACTGTTGATTTATGCCTGTATTGAGCTAACAAGGAAAAAAAGCACATAAAAGTGCAGATAAATTTCTAATTTATTATCAGGTAGTCATCTTTTTAATGTCACTTGAAATCTTTCAACAGAAAAAAATTAAAAATTACATTTCAAAACTAGTTTAGCTACATGGACACATAATTGTCAAATATCATTGTAAAATGAATTATTTAGAATTATAGTTCATAAAATCATGTTTAAATTAGTAAGGTATGAAAAAAATTAAAATCCTTATGAAGTGAAGAAACATGTAATTTTCCCATAATGAAGCTGCTCTGTAAACTCAAATATGTTGAGTTTGTTTTAGATGAGGTATGTCTGTAGTTATTTCAGAATGCTGGTAATATGCTAATACTCTTTAAGGACTTAATTAGCCCTATTATTCTGCTTGCTTTCCCTTTATGATAAAGAATCTATGAATGTGTTACTATCCCTTTAGAACTGTGTGGGATATTTTAATCACCCTTCCTTCTGGGCTACTATCATTTTGGATTCATCTATTTCCAGATGTGCTACATTTCCAGTACCCACATTAATTTCATTTTTACCAACAATTTCTATATCCACTTACAATACGCCTCAATCACTAATAACACTCCACACTCAAAACACATCTCTCTCCCTGAACTCAACATGAACCAATTTTCTGTTCTCGTCTAGACTGCGTGCGTGACTTCTATGCTTCCCTGCATTTGAGCTGACTTTTACTTCCTTCCCCCTTTTCAAAATCATTAACTTACCTCCTATGAGGGCTTCTATAGGTCTCTACTTGAAAAATCTAAGGAATCCCCAATATTATAAGGAAATCCAGTTTCTTGGTTCTAGACCTAAATATGGACCACATACAACTAACACTGGGATTAGCTGAAATTTCCCCTCTTCCAAGAAAGATAGTGTAACATTTGGATATCCTTATTAATAACTGCTACTTGGTTTGGTGGGTCCCCACCAATAAAGGCAACCCACTTTAGACTTTAAATAAGTGAGAAATAATCTTCTACTACATTCAATTATCAATAAATAGAATGTTTATTACAAAAGCTCATGTTACTCTATTTCAATGCTCTAAAATAAAAGTAAATGTTACACAGTATTTACTATGTGCCAGACAAATTTAAAAACCCTGCACAAATGAACTCATGAGCTAATCCTCATAGTAATGGCAGTACAGGTGAGACAGAACCATTAATACCCCCAGTCACAGATGAAGCAGCCGAGGCAAAGAGAAGCCTCGCAGCCTGTCCAAGATGCTACGGCTGCCAAGTGGCAGGTCCAGGTACAAACTCTGGTCCTGATACTCTACAGTCCATGCGCTTAACTACTGTGTTATGCTACTTCTCCTAATTTTTATAATTCAAAGAAACAGTAAATGACCAAGGATGGTACAACTGCGGTAGATGATGGCTTTCTACCCATACACAGAAAGAAGGCTGAAGAATTTACTTACAGAGGAGGTATCAGCTTATCTACCAGTTCCTCTGTCCACCAGCACATCCAGAATCCACACAAAATGGCCCTTCTGAGGAGCAGAGTCTCGTACGAGGCCCCAGAGCCTGCAGACTTGACGATGGCCAGGATACCAGAGCTCCTCACATGCACCCAATAGACCTTGCTGTTCCCAGGGCTACTTCCTACCTACTTCCCCTGAATCAGCTGGGGCTTGAGGTTTGTTGGGGCTTTATCTTATTTTATGTTTGATAAGTTTACAACTTAACGAAAAATGCTCTGATTTTCACTACAAACGGGACAACAAGCACAAGTACTATCACTGAAGCCGTTTGTACCCAGCTCTCAGAAACCAGCAATGGCCAGGTAAGGGTTTTAAGATGTCTTTCCTTTGCCCACACACATAAAACTTCATTTTGTAAGCCTTCTATTTCACAAAAAGAATCCAGACTCAAGGCTACACTTCATTCTGACCTCATTAAACTAGCAAATAAGCAGTGGTTTTTACAGTAATTGTCAACTGTTCTTTCCTTCTAGGGACATGAGTCAGACATAGACCAACAGCTGTATCCGAAGAGTAGGAACAACAGCTAATACCAAGTAACTTTTACTGAATATTTACTATTGTTGGGCCCTGGGAGAAGTATTTAACACATATTATATTTCACTTATTCTTCAGAACAAGCACTGTCATTATCCCCCATTTTACAGAGGCAACTGAAACTTGGAAAGAGATAGTGACTTTTATCCTTTATTACATGGATAACAAATGTTGATGTTAACATTCAAACCCAGGTTGGGTGATAACAGAGTTCATTCCTTTAACCAACATACTCCGCGCATCCTAAAAGATGGCTTGTGAGTTGTCTCACCAAAGCAGGTAAGAGTAACATCAAAGAAACCTGTCTGAGTCTCCCCAAGGCCTCCAGAAGAAGCAATCACCCTTTTACATAAACTGTAAATTGAAAGGCCTGGAGTTCCCCTCCCACATGCAACAAGCATATCCACCTCAGCCTCTCGTATTTCCCGAGGGCTTAGCTTCTCTGTGTCCTCCAGCTTTGATTTCTGACTGCCATCAAATTCTCTGTCTCTGGGTTGCCTCTTGCCTTTGGCCTGCTAAGCTCTTTCCCCATCAGGTGTCTCACCTCGCCAGGTAGAAAGAGCTCAGTACCAGGTCCCCTTTGTGTGATCAAGAGCTGCGTCTGATCCCAGCACAGCCTCAAGAAGGAGGCTGCCGTGCCAGATCAATAAATGCAAGACCTGACGGAGGAGGCTGCGAGTCAAGGCTGGAACTGGCCTACATCCTCACCCGAGACCCAGATTCCCGCTGTCATCATGCCAGGCCATTAATCATGAGCACCCTGTAAGCAAGGGCGCTCCCCAGGCACCACTGCATTTCATCCCGAAGGGCATCTCAACAGGAGAGTTGGAGAGGCTCCTGTACCTGATCATTACACCACTAATAAATACGGTTAGTGACTTCCTTAAAAAGAGGATGAACCACATCATCAGGTAACTTATGCCCGCAGAACTGAAGGATCTCTCACACACATGTGCACCAGGGCCCAGAACCAGAAGACCAAGCCCTCGCTCCGATGCCTGTGTAAAACCAGTGGCCGTTTACTGAGCAGGAAGGGCAGGGTCAAGCGGCCCGGCTTCCTGTTGAGCTGCCTCCCGCATCCCCCCTCACTGATAACAAGGACATTTCACCAACAGGACCAGATGCCACGTGAAGAAAAAAAATCGCATGGGCATCTCCCACACTGCCTTTTTTGTCGGCAGCATTTTTATAAAAAACTTGTATGTTACCTACTTCCAAAACAGATTTGAAGTGAGAATTTGGCCTCTGTGAAATACTCCAAACACAAACTGCACAAACCATTGCCTCGCACTGAACATCACTCTGTGATTCTCAGTAAATCAATGCTCCAGCGCCTATCTGAGAAGAAAAGGGACGACAGCATCCCTGTTCTCCACGTTTCCTTTTACATTCCACACCTGGACTGCCACCACAAACAGCTCCGCCACCGAAGCCCAGAGCACTGGATTTCAGTCTGATTTCCTAGAAAATTCACACAGACCATTACCTTTACGGGAATGTCTTCGAATTCTCTGCTGAATGGTTATTTAGAAACTATTTTCTGTAATACATACAAACAAAAGAAATATGCCACATAAGATAGAACAAATCAAAATATTAATGAGGCTCACAAAACCGCTACTGAATAAAATGTTCAGTATTATTTTGTACTGTGCAAAACCAAAGATGAAAGTGTTTACTAACTCTATTTAAGAACCACTGCAATACAACTTGAAGAAATATAAAAATTTGTCATAGAGGGTCATCAGTCAACTACCTGTAGATGTTTAGCATTATCCCCATTCTGAAGATGCAAACAGAATCAACAAGCAAATAATATTGGCTTACAAGAAAGATTCAATCATCTAACAAAAGAATTTACTGCATCCGGGAAGTGAAGGCCAGCTTAGATAGCTGGGAAGGATCTGAAATAGAAAGCAATTTTTTCTGATTTAAGTACTTCCCCTCTCTTCTGCTAAACAATCTCTTTAGGCTTGAGGGACAAATGTTTCTGCATGTTTCTAACCCCAGTCTCAGTATATCAACAGCTGACAGAGACATTCATTCACCGAAGAGTCTGCTGTCACAGAACATGTTCTCTAATAGTGGGTAGATTACATAATGGCAATCTGCACAAGAACGAAGGAATGGGGCCTCCAAAGACAAAATTGGTATAAAGACCTCCTTTTCTTGTCAGGTGACTGAACAAAAAAAGACTCAAGCAAGCCTTTGGGAGCTATTTATTTTAACAAATATTTATCACTTGTTTATGCTGGACCTACCACTGTGCTAAGAGCCAAGGCTACAGAGATGAAAAGGAACAGCAAAGACATTATTTGTTCTTACGAAGCTCTCAGCCAACTCTAAAATCTAATTTCATGCACTACCTGATCAAAAGTCACCAAATACGAAAAAATCAGAAGTCAGTACAAAAAGAACGACTCCCCCTAAGTGGGTCAGTTCCCTCGTGGGGGGAAAATGTTATTAAAGTTCTAATATAAGGTCACACTTAGTAAATAAGTATCTCGCCTTCCTTCAGCCAAAACAGATTAATCCCTCATCAGTTTTAGATCATAATTTTAGAAAAAAGTAAGATAATATGCTTAGAGAGTATTGAAAGCACACATTTAATAGAGAAATTTGCCTGAAGAACAAGACACGTTTGTTCTAGAAAACCATTTATAAAGGTTCAATTATAGAGAACATAAACTATTAGTAACCAAACTCTAACATACCACCTTTAATTACAATTGAGGGAAGGAAAAAGAGGTTAATTAACATCAATAATTCATTGTTGTCCCTGGACTGAAAACTATGGGATGATTTATAAGGAAACCCAATGTAGGCAGATGAAAAACAGGCCTACATTTTATGTGAGTAGAACTCAAAGAAACACCTCGGCCCACTGGTAAATCTGCTAACATCATCAAACCCAGAAACCAAAGGCGCTGGAAGGTGTGTCTGCGCACTGAACATCAGAGAAGACTACGTAGCTGCTGTTCTACCACAATTTCGTTTAGGGAAGACCTTGTGGCTGAGGATGGGATTTGGGTCAATTCCCGTGAAGGTGGCTGCGGTGAAACACCCACAACTCTAGTGAGAAAGCTTGTCTGATGATACGAGCAGGGGACAAAGAGAAAGCAAAAATGAATATATAATTAGTGTGTCACCTCGCTGGCATGGATTACACCAACAAGCGTAATAATCTGCTAAGATTACGGAATGATAATTAGCCTTCCGACATGAGACAAATAATACACAGTTCCATTAGCAGTAATTTAGGATTATTCTAGAAAGTAACTATAAACGTTTGCTCCCATGGAGACTTAAGCAGGAAACGAGCAAATTCTTACTATTCATCTTTTAATTTGGTGGGATTTACTGAAATAACCCTACAGAGAAAAACATGTTTGAGAGCATGTAATGAGCACTTAAGAGCAAGAGACATTCAAAACTTTTCATAACTAGTGTACACTTACCTATCAGAACACACCAAACAATTAGAATAAACAGGGTTAAAAACAGGAAGCAACGGAATAATGCTGCAGTGACCTTGTGTCCTGAATATCACATGAGCATGTAATTCTGTCAGAATACCAAAAATGAAGAAATTCAATAAAGGCGTTTATGACTTTTTATATATATAATCCTCACCCAAGAATATGTTTTTATTGATTTTAGAGAGAGGAAGGCAGAGAAAGAGAAACATCAATATGAGAGAGAAATACTGACTGGCTGCCTCCTTTATGCACCCCAACCAGGGATCTTACCCACAACCCAGGTATATGCCTGGACCAGGAGTCAAACCCACAACATTTGGGCATACAAGATGACACTCCAACCAACTGAACAACCCAGCCAAGGCAAATAAAGGAATTTGGGTCTTAACAACTACTTCTATAAAACAAGAAACTAAGGGTCTTGGGTTTAGGTAGGTTATTATAATGCACTCAATAAGCAGAGCTGCTATCAGTGACCATAAATACATCTCAGTCGGTTGAACTATAAAAATAAATTTTTATATTTTGAATTTTGAATCTTCATACCTCTTTGCGCATTTGTTTTCAAGAAGCCACAGGCTGAGCTGGAAGACCTAAGTTTTGCTGTGGCCACAGCATCTATTAATTGGAGGACAAGAGAAGGAAACAAATATATACTGAGATCCCCTCATTTGCTAAGCCTCACGATCTTTTCAACTCTTCACAACAACCCATCGGAGAACGTGTTACTACCCTTAGTTTACAAAGAAAGGAGCTGTAGATGCAAGGCCTTGACAACTTAACCAAAATTAATGAGAATAATATGTAGCAGAAGTAAGATTCAAACTTGGAGGACTACACTCCACAGGGTCACATAATCTCTCCAGGCCAGAAGATGGGCACTGTATGTTTATTTTGTGACAATTTCCTATGTTTCAAATGCAATCCCACACATGGAAAGACATCATGAAGCATCATGATTGTGTATTTATCCGGTAAGGATTTGTCTATATGGAAAGACCAGATACCAATTTTCAGTGACTGACACTTTTTTCTTTGCATTCTTTTTACTTCTGCAGTTAACCATTCCATATAACACTCAGTCAGTGATAAGAATGTATCAGAGGGAAAGGAAAACACGTGTCCTCCCCAACTGTACTGATTGAAAAACAGCTCCCTTATCACACTCGCTCTTTCCTCTAAGCCACCTCACAGAAAAGATCTAGGGAAAGAGTTTATACCGGCTGTGAAAGGCCAGAAATAACCAAAGTCAACAGAATTTTGAAATGAATATTTAAAGTATGTAGACACTCAAAAAGAATACAAAAAAGACATGCCTAAAAAGAATCAAGAATCCTGGTTTGGTTGTTGGTTTCACCGGAGGACAGAGGTCTCTTCTGTAACTTTAGGCCCCATCTGGACACCAAACCAGACCTTGGATAATGAGGAAAACAACAGCAGCAATGTCCTTGATCCCCTGGAAGTCTCTGCTGTGCTGGCCTACTTTTCAAGGATGAACCAGAACACTGTCCGTTCTCTGTGGCCCTCCCTAATCACGCCAGCCCACAGGCCCGCCCGTAAATAAACTCCTACATGTGACAGGATTATACCTTTCCAACTAGGAATCTGAACCCACAATTTACACAAGCTGACAAGAGGAAATAAGTGAAATTAGGACGGAGTGGGGAAAAAAATCAAAGATATCCAACTGTCACTGGGCAGCCTCAAACACAGCTGGTTTTCTATCATTTTTATACTGACTGTCTTATTCCCACCTGACTAAATTCTGGACAAAGAGAAAGTCTTATACTTGTTTTCAATCAACCACAGAACCAGTTTTACAGGAGGTCTTAAATCTTTAGTGAAAATCACATATTAGACCTTAGAAAAATGCCGTATCATAGAAAGGTTTTTAAACACTGAATTTTATCAATCAAAGGAAAAATGAAATTTGGGAGCAAATATCCTAAGAAAAAGGGTTTTAACAATTTAAGAAGAAATTTAGCAACCAGGTCAAAGATTTCTCTTAACCTTTATGATTAGAAAACGAAACTTTTATCTCCCACGTACAAAATCTGTTCAACTATGAAGATGTAAAACAAAAGAACAAAAATTTCTGAAAAAATGAACAGGATCTTCAAGAGGGAAAATTAAATCAAGTAGAATTAGCTACCCCCAAACATTCTTACCAGAATTCCTTCCCTTAGCCCTTTTGTGTTTTTGTCTTAAAACTGTTTAGGTCCTTAAAGAGGTCATTTCTGCCTTCTTCCATGCGCTCGCCTCCCTTACACCTGTTAACTCTGGCCCATAAGGTGCAGCCCACTGTTACCTCCAGGAATGTAGGCCCAGAAAGGAGGCTCTTTTTCTGGCGGTGCTTTATCTCAGACCACACAATGAAGAATGACAAACTATACTGTGTTACTAGACTCCACCATGAACTCCATCTGTAATACTTCGCCTAAGTGGACAGCACCAGCAATCCACTCCTTCACTGCGCAAATTCGCAACCATAAGGTGTGCGAGGTGCTGCTGGAGAAGAAGGTGAAGTACAGATCCCACCTTCAGGCGTGCGGGAAGACAAGTGCATAAATAACCATCAATACAAGATGAACCCGACTCTGACCCACCCAAAGCAGACTCCAACTGCGCTCATCGGCACATCCCTGCCCGCGGGCTTTCTCCAAGTCAGGGACAGCCACTTGACAGGCGACATGTGGCAGGAGAGCCCTCAACTATTGACCAGCCAGAGCTAAGTACCCCAGCTCCTTCATGTGGACTTCACGGCATCATTGTTTTCCTAAATGTGGGCTGGCAACCCGTGCTAGCCATAACACCTTCACCCAGGAGCTTGTGAGAAGTGCAGGCTGTCAGGTCTCAGTCAGGTGCCCAGCTCAGTCCCAAGCACATTAACACTGGAGAAGCCCTACTCCACACTGTCTCCCAGAGCTTCTTCCCACGCCTGGGCTCCCACTGCCCACCATGATGGCTGGCTGAGTAAGGCACCTCTGTCGGCTGCCTTCTCTTAGCTATCTCGCTTCACTCTCCCACCAATGCTTCATGCACTTACCCTATAAATGCAGACACAGGACAAAGATTAAGATGTCATGGAATTTCAAAAGAGACTCCAACTAGTACAGAGATCAGAACTGTTGAGAAAGAGGTAGCATTTGAGATGTGCTTTGCACAGGCAAAGGGAGGGGCTGAGAGAGGAAGAGGTGAAGGAAGAGCAGCAGCAAAGATGTGAAATGAAGATGGGGAAGGGAAGGAAAAGCATCGGTGCTTGAGTTTAGCCAGCATCAGGCGCGTGAAGGGAAATAAGTCTGGAAAGGGAGGGTGAAGTCACAGGAACCTGACTGACAGATGAAGACACCTGGCCTTTATTTTGCAACTAATTGGAAGTAATTAACAATCTGAACAGAAGACAATCATAAACAATATAAAAGAAAACTCATCTAAGAGCGATGTGAAAAATGGAAGGAGGGTGGGGAGCTGGAGTCCACTTGCCCCCCACTTGCCCCCCATCATCTGTCACTCTTGTAAGCTCAGCCCTCTGGGGAAGTGGCAACTTGCCTCGTCCAGTTAGGAGAAAGAGACCTGATTTTACTTGAAGAGCAAATGACTGAGTGTTCCATGAGTGCATGTCTGACTCACAGCAGTGACCAGAATGGCTTCTGGAAGAAGAAAAAAATAATATCGCTGTGCACTTATTTGGAGAGTGACTTGGTGTTTTCAAAGAAGTTTCACAAACATCATCCCCCGAGCTCCTCCCAGCACCCTGGGGTGCAGCCCTGGTGCACAGCCAGCCCGCCACACACACACCCTGACCCAGAGCACTCCACGTTAACCGGCTTGAGGCCTTCAGCAGCTGCTGCTGATGGGTTCCTTGTCACGGGTACCTCTGCCCACCCCCAAGTGATTCACTTGGTGAACTCAAAGGACTTGACAGACAATACTCATCGCTGTGATTTATTACAACAAAGCAAAATCAGCGAAAAGAAAAAGTGCAGGAGCAAAGTCTGAAAAGAAACTAGGCACGGGGTCTCAGGGGTCTCAGTGGAGTCTTCCCAATGGAGTCTCAAGGATACACTTAATTCCCCCAGCAAAGAGCCGTAACAGTACCTGGGAAATGCTGCCTACCGGAGAAACCTGCCTGAGCCTGGAAGTCCAGGCTTCGTATCAGGGGTCAGTCATGGAGGCACTGTCTACCTAGCACTGCCCAGAATTCCAAACTCCCAGAAGGAAAGCAGGTATTCAACATAAACCACATTGTTTGTACAAACAATTTAGGCACCATGAACCACTCTAATCAGTTCTGAGAGTGATGAGAACTCTCTGGAAAGCCAAGTGCCCAAACGCCAGCCATTGGCCACTCCTGTGAGCAGGGCTTTCAAAGGAGAGCAGGCAGGCCTTCTGTGTTAAGTCTTTCCCGCACAGACTCATGAATGCATTCTTGGAGCTTTAGTTCTAATCATGCTATTGATTTAAAGCTCTGGCTACTTAGCAGAAGCAAAGTACCACAAACAGGTAGGTATTTGGGGGGTTTGGAGAGATTGGGTATATTAAATACAAGGATATAGATACAATTCCAGTTTTACTTGGAAAAATGTGTTCTAACCTGTTGGCTAATTTCAGGAAGTAGTACGATATAAAATTAATACATTATATGTATATAAATTAAAAATGTAATTAAACATTTCTAATTGGCTGCGATTAGGTCAATAAAAAAATGCTGTATGTAACTCCTGTCCTCACGAAATCCCAACTCATTAGGATCGTCTTCTTCCAAATATATCTGGAACCAACCCCCCTAAAAATACGTTACTTTTCAAACGCCAAAAAAATATCATAGAGGGAAAAACTCTACCAGATAATAGGAATAAACTGACTGTGCCTTTCTTCCCCCTGTCCTCAGCATGTGCCCGACTGGTGCTGCCAAACCATAAGTCACCTGAAATCTCGGGACTAAAACATTCCTAAGCATCACTTAAGCTGGGATAGTGCTTTTCCCCTTTCATTTGCATCATGCTTTCAGAAACAATGCTTATCTAAAGGTCCTCTAAAATCTGCCTTTTGTAAATTGCACAGTTATGATGGAAGTTGAAATGTTTACATACGTGCATGCTAACATACACCCGCCTAGAGTAACAAGTAAGAGCAGGTTTGAGACTCCCCTCCTAACTCACGAGGAGATGATTTTTGTGAGGTAACATGATTTCCTTAACCTCAGAAATAATGGCCTTGGCTGGATGGGGTGAAAGATCACATGAGGTGACTGGATGCATTTCTTGGTCTGCCAGGAGTAAAGTCCGTTTTTGCTACTGAGGTTTAGTGTCGCCAGTGATGTTATTATTCCTCGTGAAAAGGACAGAGAAGCCAAGCATTTTTTGCAACGGAGCCAATGCAGATTCTCCCTGCTGTGCAGTCAGCACTGATTTTACATTCACAGGCCAGAATGCGTCTATACCTGAAAAGCCCCGGTGCAGAAACCAAGTCTATGTTTTCAAGACCAGTGAAGCTGCCTCTAACCTATTTATCACTCAGGGACTAAGACGAAAGAAACAATCATAAGGGAAAAAACATGCAAAAAAAAAATCAGTGCTCATAGCTGTTCCTTATCTTTCATTTTGGAAAAGAACACTTCAAAGCACTGCATAGAGCAATCCTAAAGATGTTTTGTTTTGGTCTTTCGCAAACAAAGGACACTTACAAAAATGAAAATATCCATGACAGAATATTTAAATTTAAATAAAAGAAATAATACAGTGGTATAAATACAGATTCTGATGCTGATAAATTTATTACTGCATTCCCTGTGCAAGCAAGCCACCCACTAGAAAACAAGGGAGATGGGAAAAAAAATCAAACAGCCTCTGCACCATCTGATTTACCATGGGCTCTGTAAATTTATATGCAAGAGCTTACAAAAAGGGTTGGAAAAAGCACTCATGTAGCTATGCATTATAATTCCATTGTCAACAGATACGAGGTATGCTTCATTTGCGCAAAGTAAATGTCAGCATAACCACATTTTTTCTTCAAAGCAATCTTGACCATTGAAATTACACAAGCAGCACACTTACAACAAGGCAGCTCCCAAAGCAGCACTTTGGTGAATCAGGGATGTTTCCACATGCAGTCCTTGCCTTGGGAGAGGCCACGTATCTTGGAACATGGCCAAAATTTGTACATATGCAGTCAGCACATTTTTAAAAATGCAGGTTTGGCTCGCCAGGCTGAAATCTCCAGAAAGGTATATAATATCCTGTTAGCCATAACTGGGTTTATGACAGTTGTTGTAAATCCAGGTACAGCACAACTTTTAAACATTGGTTTAAAAGCCAAAAAAATTTTTAGCCCTGGCTGGTGTAGCTCAATGGATTGAGCGCGGGCCTGCAAACCAAATGATCACGGTTCAATTCCCAGTCAGGGCACATGCCTGGGTTGCAGGCCAGTTCCCAGCGGGGGACACACGAGAGGCAACCATACATTGATATTTCTCTCCCTCTCTCCTTCCCTTCCCCTCTAAAGATAAATAAATAAAATACTTAAAAAATTAAAAAAAAATAAAAGCCAACAAAAATTTTAGAGTAATTCCCATGGGTAAGGGAGAAGGAAACCAAATGTCCTCAGGCAACGCAACAAGTTATAGTAACTGGGGCTAGAATAGAACACATTCTGGTAAATTACCGAATTAATGAAAAAATAAATTTACTCCTGATAGTACCGCTTACAAGCAGCAAGTCCACTTTTCCAACAAAGACAGACTCCAAACAATGATGTTAAAATGCATCTAAGCAGCCTGAAGACCCACCTATACCCACAGGGACAGAAAGACTGCCCCTCTAAAGGTGACACGCTCAAATCTTCACACAGCCACATTTTCTGTTAAAAGTTCTAAAAGGAGGCAATATGCTCAGCTGACCCCTGGTCAGAAATCAATAACTACACACTGTGAATAAGGGCCTTCTACTGACGGGTAAACAGCCACATGGGCACGGGCCACTCAATTCAGAGACAGGGCACAAGGGAGGGCAAGATTCCCTTCTCAATTTTTGGCTGAAGAAATAGACTTATTCACCACTAATTCCTCTCCCACCATGACCAACACCATGTAACTGGAAGAACTGAGTTAATTCCATATGAAATAATCATACATGTATTGAATAAAACAACTTCCACTCAACTATCGAATTTCCTAAATGAGAAAATTTAATGTAATTGGTAAAAATGTGAGCATAATGTCAAATCCAGTAAAATAAAGCACAGGCTTCCCCTACTATCCTGAAGTCAAGTGCTTCTATGACGCCTTTCCTAAGCCAAAACGATGTCAAGCAAAGAAGCAATTACCATTCGTTTCTATGGAGTAAATTCTGAGCATTCCCAGACCCAAAATTCAACACACACACAGTCTTTATTTCACTGACCATAATTAAAACACTAAATTACGTCCAGTTTTATGCTAAACATAACACCCTTACAAGCTCTCTCAGGCTCTTCTGACACCTCGGGACACATCTTGCTAATGCACAAAATAAACAGAGATAAAGCACAGACGCAGTCCAATGCTACGAGGCATGATGCTGACTGTGGTTCCGGAGAAGGAGCTGGACAGGGCCAGTCCCACTGCGGGGTGCACGTGTCTCTATAATGGCTCAGCCGGCTGCCAAACAAATGCTGGACACTGTTTTCATTACTCACCTTTTTTCATAAAAGCATCAATCCTCTTTGGATTTCTCTCCATTAGCGAAAACAGGTACGAATGCAGGTCTTTCATAAAAGCAAAGTGGCATAACACAAACTTTCGAAAAGCAAGGGATACCAATACACAGAAATAAGTTGGCTTTCTCTCTGTAAGAACCAGTTGCCTTCTTAGGGAAAAACAGAGAGAGAGATTAAACCAATCTGGTTGTAAAGCATACAGGTACCAAATGAAACGTGCTTCCCGCAAAACATTCCTTCTTTCCTACATGGAAATTAGAACTCAGAGGACAAGGAATAAGAAAATGATCCTTCCCTCCTTAATAACCATGACCATTATAGACTGGATGACAACCTAAACTTCAATATGTAAGGAGAGATTAAAACAGACTACCCACAATGTGTAATGTCAAGGGTGCTACCACCCAACCCGGATCCCTACAAGGCTGTGATGTGAAGACCCATTCGGGCAGGGCAACCTGGTTTCCTTTTATGATAGGAGACAAGGCCACAGACGAGGAAGGTAAAGCAGATGTGCCTTCTCTTGACTGATTTCCCTTTTATATCAACACCAATTACGTACTGAGGTCAAATTCAGGTAGTACATTTTTAGGTTTATATCTTTTAGATAAGTAAACAACAAAGTAATAACCAAAGACTCAATCAACTGGAGATTCATATTAAATAATGGACTGTGGAATCTTACTGTAATAAATAGGTTCATCTTACTTCCTTTGGGAATTAAATGGGTAGGATTACAAGTGCTAGAAATTGAGGGAAATAAAGTTTAAATGATCTTGACCTTGGAAGGATGTTCCCCCAGATTCAGGATGAAATCCAATAGGAATAAGTACTCTCAGTAATTGAAAAACAAATCCATGCAAATACATGATAAAGGGAATGCAAAAATGCAGATGACTGCATCAGATCACGAATGGCTATAGGTCAAAAACAAGGCTAGTAATGTAATACTGTATTGAAAGTAAATATGAACAATCAAGGCACAATGATAGAAAGCACACTGGCTACAGAAGCCCTCTGGACTCAAAATTGCTATGTTTCTTGGGATGATTTATTGAGACAAAGATTTCTGAGGTTTCATGTATCTCAGTTCAGGAGAAGATGCAAACATACTACCTACTGTGACTTCATAAAACCATACCTCAAATGTTGGGTTCCATTATGGGTATCTTTTTTGGGGAAGAAAACAAGTAAGGACAAAGGACAAGATTTTATGGCTGCCTCATGAGAAATGATGGAAAGAACTCAATGTTTCACATACAGAGAGCAAGCCCTAGGCATGTCATGAAGCCAACTTCAGTTATTTGGAAAAGTAGATGTGGGTTCCAGAGTCCCAGTGTCCCCAAACAATGCAACCTGACACTAGCCTCAGCACAGACTTCAGCTCAATATTAAGAAAAATTTCTAACAAAGACAGATGACCAAAGAAAAGCAATTCCTTTTGGGGGATGATATTCCCACCACTGAATGTAGAGGGGGGAAAACTAGCAATAACAGGGAATGCTATAGAGGTAGCTCAGGCATGGGGTGCAAGCTTGGACCTTAAATCACATTCTTAACTGAGATCCTGTAATTACAACTCTCTATGAAAGACTTCACATATGTTAATTACAGCCATCAAGACTCGTAAAGCAGACTTCCTGGAAAGAAGGCAAAGTGCTCTAAAAAAAATCCAACAACAATAACAACTTCCTTTCTATCTTTCAAAATGTACAAAAATGGGGGGAGAAAGAATCCTCATCTACATTAATAATAGCAAAGGACGTAGAGAACAGAAGCAATACACACCGATCAAATAGAGAATCTGCTGGGGGTCTGTGCTCAGCTCTTCTGTCTGTGTAACAAACAGTGCACGGTTGAGGGAAGCAAGTAGCAAAGGTTCTGAAAGATCCCCTGGTACCCCTCAACCTGGAAGAGCAAGCTACATCACTCTGGAACTTACATTCCTACAGATATCAGCAGTGGAGGGGCTAAAAAGAAACCAGACAGCCAACTCATCCCCGTTTTCCCTCTGATCAGGGAGGGTGGAGGGCTAAAAGTATGCCAACTTTGCAAAGTAGTCTAAAAATGCAGAGATATACACCCAATACATGCACAGAACAAAAATCCCACCAACGGCGAAGCACCATTCTGAATGACTTCTCATCAAAGTGCTGGCTCACCCAAAAAAGGAGGAGCAAATGGAACTGGTTATAAAAGACAACGGAGGAAGCAAAGCTCTGAAGCTACCCACTGCCACAGAGCCTTCCCTACCACCTTACTCAGACAACTAAAGAGCTAAAAATAGAATATATACCATCATCCTCCAGCCCTCCAGCTCAAGTGCTAAGGGAAAAACACAAACAGGCCCAAGACAAATAGGGAAGGAAGTCAATGAGATTCCACCCACACTATTTTTGGACAAACAGTAGGGCCAGACAAAATTTGGAACATTCTTAAGAAAATATGAAGACAAGGCACAGAACGTGCAAAAAAGAAAATGAAGAGAACTTTGAAAGATTTACTCTAGGAAACAGAAGAAAAGGTAAGAGTATAATTGCTTTGCACTATTAAGAAAATTTAAGAAACTGTGGACATTTAAAATGGGATACAAAAAATAGAATAAAGTACAAAGAAACTGTCAGAGCTAAGAAAATAAATTAAGAAGGAAAAAATAATGATATTGCAGAACTTAAAAATAAATCTGAGCTCTGGCTAGCGTGGCTCAGTGAACTGAGCACTGGCCTGCAAACAAACCAAAAGGTCACCAGTTCAATTCCCATCAAGGCACATGTGCGGGATGCACACCAGGTTGGTGGCCTGTGAGAGGCAACCAATCCATGTATCTCTCCCTCTATTTCTCCCTCCTTTCCCCCCTCTCTAAAAAATAAATAAAATATTTAAAATAAATAAATGAATAAAATTGAAGCATCAAAATCATGTAGCACCCCTGGCTGGCATAGCTCAGTGGATTGAGCGCAGGCCTGCAAACCAAAAGGCTGCCGTTTCGATTACCAGTGCAGGGCACATGCCTGGGTTGCAGGCCAGGTCCCCAGTAAGGGGGTATGTGAAAGGCAACCACACACTGATGTTTCTCTCCCTCTCTTTCTCTCTCCCTTTCCCTCTCTAAAATTAAATAAATAAAATCTTTTTAAAAAATCATATAGCAGGCACTTCAGTAATTCAAAACGTATTTGTTAATACTTGACATTTATATGTCAACCACTGCCAGATCAATGCTGCAGATAAAAAAAAAATTGGAGCAAATCACACAAGGAAAAGGACAGAGAAGTGAAACAATTAGAGGGAAGCTGACAGCGTTGGTAGAGAAACAAGAAAAGCCCAATGTAGGAATGACTGGTGTTCCTAAAGAAGAAAAAAACTTCTTCTAGAACAGAGAAAATATTCAATAGGTAAATTGGGGGAATCTTTAAAATAAAAGAATAAATGTACAGGTGGAATAGTTTGGAGAATTCTAGGATAATAATAAAAATTAGAAAACACGGAAGCATAACTTGGTCGTTATTAAACTTCCAAATGAAAGAAACAACTAACATCCATAAAAAAGCAAATCACAAAGAAAAAATGTGCGGGCTGACTGCAGACTTCTTCTTATCAAATTTAGACGTCAGGAAACAACGGAGGAACACCCAGCATGAGGCAGGCAACGTGGATGGAAAAGAGCTGTAACCCAAGAATTCTATACCCATGCAAGGTGTTAATACGTAAATGCCGCAGAAAAGTATTTCCAAACACACAAGAACTCAGAAAATATATCATCCGAGGACCCTTTAAGAAAAAGCTATCTGCAAGTATAATCCAATCAACTCACAAGTGAATGAAAATCCATAGGAAATATACAATTAAAGAAACTCAGAGAAGAAATGGCTGGTGTTAGGCATTTATTTAAACCAGAATTAATATCAAATATGTTGTCTTAACTGCAGATACAAATATAAATATTAAAATTTCTGAAAGAAAACTGAAAAAATAAATAAGCTCATACAACAAAAATAACACTCAAATGAATTTCTTGAGGCTTACCTACAAATGATGCCTGTGATTATCCCAGGTATTGAATATGAAACCAAAGGATGAAGAGTTTTGAAAAGTGTGAAAATGAATTAAGTTTACGTGTGCAAAACTCCAGAATCATTTCTGAAATGTTAAAGATCACATGTGCTGCAAGGTCAAGTGCTAACTTCATGCCAGTAAAGAGGAACAGAAAACACCGACGAAGGGGACACATGGAAGGAGTTATTAGCAAACCGTTCCAGGGTTAGGAGAGTGCGTACACGGAGTCTGGAGGGGAGCAGAAGAGACAAAAGGTGGACTGAAACAACAAGCACGAAAACCTTGAATGCAATGTAGAACTCTCATTCCGTCTGACACAATATCCTTTTCATGTCCAAACTAAACTAATTTCAGTTTTCTATACGATTAGCTTTTCAATGACTTTCAATCACTTACATGGCTGGACTTGACCCTTCGGGAAAATGTTCCTAGCCATGGACAAGTTTACATTGTGCTTATGAGAATTTTTTCATTCGATACATTCAGGGTTGTCAGAGAAGCCTGTTAAAGAAAATAAAATACAGGTATAAAATAAAACATGTTAATATTATTACGAACCATTAAGATTTAGGGAACCAGTTTAAGTCTGGCATTGTTAACTTGTCTATAACAGGAGTAAAAAAAATAAAATCAGAATGTACAAATAAAATACCAGGGAGAGCAAGAATGTAAGTAATATAATGAGAGGTTGCTAAATTACAGCCAGAGTGACAAATCCGGCTCACTGTCCATTTTTGTAAGTGAAATCTTATTTGAACATAGCCACACTCGTCCATAAACAAAGTGTTCACGGCAGAGTCGAATAGTTACAAAGGAGACCACATGGCCTGAAACACTCAGAATAGTTACTGTCAGGCTCTTTACTTAAAAGTGCCCCAACCCGGCTAAAATAAGAATAATAATAATAAAAATAATCCCTGGTAACAGGTGAACAAATTTCTCCACTGCATTTGGGAGGGACACGATAAATAGTACCTCATCTCCAAAGCCAATAAACTGAGAAACATAACTCGATGACCACTACTAATAGTTACGTAGAATACCAATCGAAAATTAAAGGCGGATTATATAGCTTTCAAATTTTGAAGTGAAAACACATTAAAAAAATCCAAAACAAACCAAATAACAAGGGGAAAGAGAGAGGAAGGAGGGAGGAAGAACTGGAGAGGAGGCAAGAACTGCCAGAAATCAATAAAAGAATCTGAAGACAGAACCTGGATGCGCAAAAAAAAAAAACCAAAAAACTGAACAAAAAAAACTCTCAAGCTGAGGTTTAAACAAACATACTCTGAGGAGCAATAATGTAGAGATTAAGGATAGTTAAATATAAATGGAGAAGCAAATGGAAACAAAACAACCATATTAACATCCAACAAAACTGAATTCAAAGTATACCGACATTAACTTAAATAAAAAGGTATTTTATAGTGATGGGAAATTTAATTCTCATGGACATTTTTTTAGGTCCCTCAAAACAGAGTACTTACATACATAAAGCAAACATTTCTGGAAATAGGCGACAGTGTCACAGACACTAGAGCTATGGAAGGCTTCAGCTCAGTTCTGAACACTTGGCAGAATCACACCCTAATATGAAGCACTTTCACCACAAACAGCAATAAAATTAAACCATGCACGTACATTTATGTTTTATTATCATACACACACATTTTATGTATCCATAGAACAAAAATCAACTATGTATTAAACTAAAATAAATTCTAAAGAGTAAAAACCTTCCAGACCACATTCTCCTACCAGTCATGTTAAGACTAGGAATAAAAAACAAAGGCTGAAAACAATCATGTTTGGAAAATTTTTAACTACCTTAACCCTGGTTCAAAGATCAAAATATCACAATTTTAGAATGTCTGTAAAAGAATGATATGAGCACTACACAGCAACAAGAAGAAAAATTCAAAGCTCTACATACTTTAGTACAAATCAAGAAAACATTACAATCCATAATTGTAAAGAATTTTAATTTAAAAAATAGAAAAGCACAACCAAATAAACCTAGGGAAACTGCAAGAAAAAAGGTAATAAAGATAAGGCAAAAATATATTTATTTAATAAAGGTGGCAAAACCATTCACTGTCTCTTCAACGGATGGTGCTGGGACAGCCAGATACCCACTTGTAAGAGAATGAAGTCAAAGCCCTGCCTCACACCATACACAGAAGTCGACTCAAATTGGACCTGAGACCCAACTCTAAGACCTACAACTACCAAGTCTTGAAAGAAAACATAGAGGTAAGTCTTTATGACCTTGTATTTACCATCGGTTTCTAATATCTGACACCAAAAGCACAAGCAATGAAAGAAAAAATGAATACACTGGACTTCATCACAATTAAAAATTTTGTGTTTGGGTACAATTTTGCACATATCCAAACCTGTCATATAATCTTATTGGTTCCATTTTCTTTTTCCCTTGAAGACATTCATTCTAGGACACCCCACTCCTCCATAGATAAAGCAGCTAATTTTCTAGAAATGTCTAAGTTAATAAAATTTAAGCTAAAAGTGATTTTTAGGACATCTAGCTAAATTAATAAATTGAAGCATTTCAATATACTTTTGTAAATATGCAGTTTAGAAAAGAAAGTCTGTATCATAAATTTAATTCAATACAATATAAATACATACAAGATCTTTTCTCCCCCATTTGATTCACAAAACCATAATAATACTGAGAGGTACCAAAACAATCACTAACATAAACTGGAAGTGGGAAAGTAAACCACTAAAGCCTTTCTCAAAGGCAAACTGGTGATGTGCATCAAAATTAGAAATAAGCCTATCACTTGGTTGATGGCCTAACTCTGAGGACCTGTACTGAAAAGGCAATTGTATAAGCTTACAAAAATGTATCCCCTACAATATTCACTATAACACTGGTTATAAATTTTGAATGGAATCAAACTAAATATCCATCAACAGGGATCAAGTATAAAGGGTGGTGTGGTGGCAAGTACCTAACAACTAGTTCTGTGTGGGGAGGGCAAGGGAGACCTTGATTTGTAGCATTTACCAACTTCTACAGTAGATACTCTCATGAGGGCTGGTTTTAACCTACCAAACTGAAGTCACTAAATGCAGAGTTGAGAAGAAATGTGTGTAAGTGGCTTTCATGAGCAGGTGCAAGCCAGCTACAGCGTACCACTGAATGATTCAAGATACAATGGAACAACAACAAAAAATACACTGAACACTAAAAAGCCAAAAAATGTGGTGGAACAGATTTATAGACTGGAACCTTGGTTTTCAAACTTAATTCATTCCGGAAAACCATTCAAGACACGGTCTATTCAAAAACCAAATCTCCTTTGTCGCCTGCGAGACAGACACGTGACTGATCATACAGGTATCAGCGTGAAAGGGTTGCCAGGCAGAGAATCGAGACTCAAAGTTTTGTTAGACAACTGAGACAGTTTTTCTCATTTGGTCAAGAACCGAACTGTTCGAGAACCAAGATGTTCGAGAACCCAGGTTTGACTGTATTACCATAGGGAGATATCCATTACGTATTACTGGACCAAAAAAGGCCTATTACAGCATATGTGGTGTAATCTGTGATAGTGTCACTTTAGATGCGTATTTCATTTTCATTTTAGAAGAGAAAGAACAATACAACATTCAATATAGTTTTACCCATAACAGCAGTAAATCTGGCTTTCATGGAGTATCTAAAGCAGATTGAGATTTTTATTTTAAAACAGAATAGCGAAAGACCAACAAATGATTTGGCTTCAGAGTAATTAAAAACTTCTGTATTAAATAATAGCAAGAAAAAGAAAAACTACAGACTGGGTTTAAGTTATTTGCAATAAATATTTTTAAAAAGGCTAATTTCATTTGTATGTTCAGGGCTCATAAAGAGGCAAAGGAAATGAAGAGACAACTTACAAAATAAGAAATTCAACCAGAAACAAACATATGGAGGATGATCATTCTCACTAGTAGTCAAATAAATGCCAATTTATAATTATGTACCATTTTTGCCTAGCACTGATACCCTCTCATTATAGCTCATGATGTTGCAAAATGTATACAATCATTTCAGAAAATTTTTTAGGTATATAGAATCAAGAGTCATAAACTCTATCATATCATCTACCTAGAAACAACAGGCCTATTAATCTATTCTAACAACAGTGTGCGTGTCTGTTTTAAAAATGCAATCTCCACCGGGAACGTCATCACAGCATTATTCTGAAAACAGAAACATTGGGACAAACCTAAAAGTCGAGAGAAAGAGAAATAACAAATGAACTATACACACACACACACACACACACTCTCTAATAAAATATTATAAAGCAACTCCAAATATCAACATGAAGTCTACACAGCCACACAGAAAATATTTATCACATAATGTTAAATTGTACGGTATGATCACACCTGGGCAAGAAACACAAAAATAAAACAAACTAGAAAGAAAAAAAAAACAGACTAGAAAGGAACATAGAAAAAAAATCATGTTTCTTATGTTAGATTAGTAAATATTGAATAAATTTATGAATGAATGTTAAATCTTTTTTTCAAACTTTGTATTAAAAAACCACTGCACCATTTGTAATTTTCAAAATCAATGAAAAAACACAAAAAAAATTCGTTAGCAGAATGGGTTGCCATTCTTTCAAAGGTTAACAGGAAAACAACATACAAGTATTTCTTGAGAATTTAAGAAAATTCATTAAGTGCAATATGAATACTTCTTGACTCAAATTTTACCTATGAAAGTTTTTCTCATTAAAACTTTTTTATTATTTTAGAAAGCAACCATATGACCAGAAGACATATATCTCAAATGTTCTTCCTTATTTCATTCCAAAGAGAATAAAATACAAAGTAAATTCGGCAATAGCATACTGCCTGAAGATACATTATACATACAAGAATATTTTTAATAGAAAAAAATAAATCACATGATCCTGTGATTCGGAACTAGGGATGCTCAATGCCTTAATTAATTCTGGGAAGAATACATTGTAATCTGAGTAGCAATTCACAGAGAGACTCTAGGGATTTAGAAAAACCCCGAGACAAGAATCTCTGTTCCCACAGTCAACATGGCCTGAAGTGGAAAGCCCTAAAGAAAATGTGTTTCTCAAAGGACATAGCTGATGATTTTCATGAAAATACATTTGGAATCAAGATTTCCCTGAAGAAATATTAATGAAGTCCTATGATTTCCTCCATTAAAATGCAACTTTTTGCCAAGAATTGTATGGATAGGGAAAAAGAAATTATCCAAAACTGATCAAGCAATATACAGGTCAGGTATCCTCTCTCCCGTAAGATGGAAAATTATGGGACCCATCATTACAAGAGATGTTATGTGCCCAACGTTTCTGAGTTACTTCTAATGTGCTCTGGGTAACACCTCCGACAGTGGCCTAACAGTAACAGGAGAAGCTAGAATGTGCAGCGGACATCCCCACCCCTAGGCCTGGAACACGTCAAGGGACCTGCATCTCCAGAATCCATGTCCGATCCTTGGCTGGCTCCAAGAGGACCAACCATTATGGTAATTCATTAGTTCCTGACCCATTAGGAAGTGATTGGGAATTTTTAAAAAAGATTGATTTCAAGTACCATTTTGTTTCAGTACTCTCTACCTCTGCTCTCGAATTATTCAGAATTATTCCAATTATCCAAAATATATTTGCCTACAGTACCAGTCAAGAAAGCATCTTGAGTTAATTCTATCATGAACAGACTAGCATTCTACATTCAAAATGTAGCCCATTTTGAATGTTGTTCATAACTGAAAGTACACTTTAGGGACCTTGAATAATCTGAGGAAAAAGTCCACTCCCTGGGCCTAGATGTGATAGCCTAGAAAGTGAACAGCTCCTAAGAGAACACAACCAGAAGATAGCGGCCTTCTGCAGCTAAAAATTACTAACTACTTCTAAACAGGCATACCTTGTTTTATTGCACTTCAGTTTATTGCGCTTCACAGGTGTTGCATTTTTTTACAAATGGAAGGCAAGAGCCTCCACCAGCTAAACCCCCTTATTGTGGTGGCCTGGAACCAAACCTGCAGTATCTCCAAGGTGTGCCTGCATTATAACACATACCTCCACCTGGGAATGACTCCACTTGTCAAGAAGATCTCCTGATACTACTTACCTCATCTGTGCCTTGGGCAACTGAAAGGACCTCTATTGTAGGAGGGAGCAGCCAGATGGAAGCAGACTTCCCAGACGAGGATCTCTCCAGAGACATTCTAATAACCTACTACCAGACTAGCAGAATTCTCAGTCCAGTAAGAGATGCGCTTCTACCACTTTAAAGAGCCGACAGGAAAAAAAAAAACCCGCCACAGAGTCATACTGTAAATTTTCCTTTTCATATGTGAGTGGGTTTTGACTGCTTGACATAATATCTGGGCTTAGTGTATCTAACAACCTCCAGGAGCAAGAGAACAGGAAAGTGCAGGCAACAAAACCCCTCCCATACAACTCAGGCTTCTATACTTGCGCATCTCCCAACCCTTGCTCTGGGAGAGGAAGGAGAGGAAGGGCAGGGTCGATGTAACAATGATAAAGAAATGCGGTAGGGGAGTGGAGCTGACAAGGGGAAGCTGCTTGGCCTGGCTCTTCCTGATCAAAGACACAAGCCAACACACAGGGCACCTCTCCTTTACTCTCCTTTCCTTCCCCCCAGAGCCTAGAGAAGACCCAGTGGCCCCACCCTACTAGAACAGCACTCTGCCCTGCCACGCCCCACTGGATCCTCCAGGACTCTCCTTTGCCTGCCACTGGTCTCCTTTCCCCCTGCACCTGTCCAACTCCAAATCTGAAATCGAGGTAAGTGAGCCTGAAGCCAATAAGATAACGAGAAGGCCCTGTGCCAGGAGCAAAGCAGGGGTCAAAGAATGCCAAATGCCTGCCTGGCACGTCCAGTAGAACTGGGTCTCATTAACAGTGCAGCTCTTTCAGAAAGAGCAGGGTGAGTCTAGCTGTTCCTTCCTTGGTCTTCTCCAGAATGCTGACGAGATATAGGAAGTGGCTTTCTTAAAGTTTTCTAACCATGGCCATGACAACTGAGGGCAGTTCAGAGGCCACAACAAAATTTATATATATATATATATAGAGAGAGAGAGAGAGATACATATAGCACACCGATACATTTTCAAACAAAACAGTATAAACGTTCCTTACTTTATGTTATGTATGTGGTTCAACATTATCTGTTTTTCTAGCTTCAAAGAAAGGCCCAAGGGGGGAAAATGGGCACAATAATAAAAGAAGAAATGGACACAAATGGTCCGTCCAAGGGTTAATTCTAAAACTTTCCTGGAAGGTCCTGGATAAGGGCCTGCTGGCTCCAAACACGAAGCAAGTCTCCCAAAGGTGCCCCTGTCAGCGGGTGAGGCACTCGAAGTGCCCAGGCCCAAAAGGCCAACCTGCTCTCCCTGAAACTGGAAGAAATAGCAGCCTGGGAAGCAGAGATTCTTGGTAAGCAAATGTAAAGCACTGCTTAAAGCCCAATGAAGCAGGAAAATAAAATGCAGTGGTGAATCTCAGGTAGCTGCCTAGGGCAGAAGAAAACCCCCAGACCTGCGCAGGACTGCGCTGGGACGCTGAGACTCCAGGGCTCCACCTCTGTGCCTCCCAGGATGTTGCTCTTCCTGCAGGAAGCAAGAGACCCATGCTGATATGGCAGGAGGCGCTGGATACTCTTCCATGTGAAAGTAGTGAAACAAACTATCAGCAGCGTGCCAGGCAGGGGGAGGGGCAACTCTGGACAGACTGGCTGATGCCTCCTCCTCACTCGGCTTTCCTCACCATCCTTCGGCAGGGCACTGTGAGCTGCCTGAAAGGCACCAAAGTTATTCCAAAAGGGAGAAAGAGGAAAGTGAGGGAGGCTAGGAGGAGAGTCCACCAGCCCTGGCAACACCTCCTTGGACATCCCATCACTTCTGGAGAGGGCCTGGGCTCAGGCCCAGCATACAGGGCTGAGTTTGGGCAGTATTTGGCCCAGATGGCCAAAGCTGCAGAGGGGAAGCAGAGAATGTTTCAAAGTTCAAATGGCCCCTAGATTTGCTCCAATCTCTTCATTCTGCAAGTTTCTACAGAAACAGTAAAGGAACAAACAAACTAAATACCCTCACATTAGAGGAGGTAGGGCAGGAGCACTTAACCACCTTCCAGTTACAGGTCTCAGAAAAAATACCCATGCCTAAACGACATTGCAGGGCCAGAAGGAGTATGTGATTATTTAGCCAAATCAACTTTCGCAAAGCCAGTCTGCCAGTGTCTGTGCACGATTTACCAATTTTCAAAAATATCACAACAGTTAGAGTGACAAGAGAGTTAAACACTTAACAACCACCCTGGCATTCTTTTAAGGGCAAACTAGGAACAAGAATTAAAGTCATCCTGTATTATTAGAACAAGTCACAGGAAATGGGTCAGCTCTTTAGGACAAGAGGAAAACTGCCTTTACCGTCTGCAGAGAAATGCAGGAGCTTCGAAGAGCCCAGGCCCTAAAAGATCAATTCACATGGCAAGAAAATATCATTGTATCTTTATCAGAAAAAAAAGAAAAAACCCACGTCCTAACCAGTGTGGCTGAGTGGGTCGTCCAGAAAGGCGAAAGGTCGCTGGGTTCCATCCCGGGTCAGGGCACACGACTTGAGTTGCTGGTTTGGTCCTGGGTGAGGGCGCCCAGAGAGGCAACTGATCCGTGATTTTCTCTCACATTGATGTTTCTCTCCCTCTTTCTCCCTCCCTTCCCCTCTCTCTAAAAATAAATAAATAAAATCTTTAAAAATTAATAAAAGAAAGAGAAAACAAATTAAAAGAAAAAGAACCGCAAACCAGAAAACCTACCCAGACTGACTGGGTATAATCACCAAAGGCAAAGGCCCCTGCCGATGTCTTCCTCCGTAACTATCTGCATGGAAATACGATTAGATGTAGTAAGTCTCTTAGGTCGCTGAGATGGGGCCTTTCAAATCATTAAATGAGGAACCCGAACTATTACTCAACACAGACCTTCAGCACTTTCTCCCCTTCTAGCAAATGCCCTGCCGCCCTATTTGGAAACCCAGTGGCCCGCGACAGATTCTTGCGCTGGCTCACCAACCCTCCGCGGGCGATCACCAGCAATCGGGCAACTGCAAGGCCCCACCCCTCGGAACAGAAGGGAGAATTTTACACTTTATACGATGACAACGCACTCTGTTTTGCACACCAAAGTGTTGCTAAACAAAGTTAATCACCTACCAAAAGCATATTCACAGGTGCCCTTCTTTTAACGTGTTAAAAGCCCCCAACTTCCCCTGTCACCAGCTCAGCCACAGGATGTTTGAAAGCAGCACCAACTTGGAAGTTCCCTAAATCTTAAACGAATGTGCACACCAGAGTCCAAGGAACCCCTCCTAGCCTTTGTGTAAGGAAGCTCTGATGAGAGAGTAAATGGGTGGGTGGGATTCACACAGAAGGGTTTTTGAGGGGGAGGGGGCTGCAGCGAGGAGAAGAGTGAATGATGGGGGGGTGAGACGCTGAGGCGTTCCTCTGCAGAACCGACAGCCTGTCGTCAGCGGCAGTTGCCAGGAAATAGACACGTGAAAGATGCCATCATCTCCCTGCTGCCTCTTCAGCAGAAGAAAATATAACAAAGAAACAAGAAGAACAGAAGAGGTGAAAAAAGTTTTTAAAATACAAAAAAAAAGCAAAAGAAACATTCTATTTAAATTTTATAGCAAGTGATATGATCAAAAAAGTCAAATTCTGAAAGAGGTGATTAATGCATGATTTTAGTTCGCCGAAGGGAAAAACACGAGGCTTTCTCTTAGAAGTATACGTGAATACCTTTCTTAAATATCACTATTCACTTCCTGCAACAGAGCCAAAAAGTCTCAATCTAGCTCTTTTTCTTTAATTTGTGAATCAATTATTGTTCCCATTAGTGAGGTGCAGGAACATAAAGGCACTAATAACATTCTAGCTCCTAACCACACCACAATCCATTACAGACTTCCTTGAAACAAATATTTTGTTTCTTAAAGCAATCATATGGCTCACAATCCAAGATTAATTCTGTAATAAAGGTGTGTGGAATTTTCAAATTTCAAAGGACCTCGTGTGTGTAACAATTTTCCATTCAAACTGCTTGATAAATACTATTGACTTTTCAACCCAAAACAATATAAGAATGTTCAAATGAATCATTCTCACTGGAGAATGAATGAGAAGTGGGCATGGAGACAAAGAATATTTCAATTTCATCGTTAAAACAGAATTCCTTTCATTGTGCCCCAGGTGGCCCACAGAACAGCAAACAGGAGTGGCAAGTGGAGAACATACAGAAAGCAAAAAATTTAAATTCACTTCTTCCATCTGCTCTACTTTCTTTTGGGAATCCTGCTGCCCACCTGCCCTCACCCTCCTATGCCCTATATAAGACCCAATTACTGACAACATAGTATTTGTAAATCCAGCCATGCATTGCAGGACACTGAGATACAAAGAAACAAGAGCCACTATCATTGCTCACCCCCCCACCCCCCACTCCACCATGGAGCTACCAATCCAGTTAGAGAGGCAGGGCAGGTGGTTTCCAACAGTTTCTCATAGTTGTAGTTAAAGGGGGAAAAGTACCGTATATGCTCCAAGAAAATATATATATACAACTCTGGAGTTCAAATTCTTAAGATCATCTGCTTTCCCCAGTTGTGTAATCCCCGGGAAGCTTCTACAATGGCCTTCAGATTATTTTGTCTTTTTCTTTGTATTAAGAGCCAATAGAAAAGCCCAAGCCAGGAAGGATAATAATACTCAGAAGGACATGTCAGTCCGAGGGCGTCAACTGTGAAACAAGAAATGTGACAAGTGCTTGTAGCCTTTCCGGTTGGCAAACAAGAAATAAGGAGTGTCCCGTATACCCTGTGATCTTGAACATAACAGGTGCTTAATATCTGTTCACTTGACCAGCATTCTGTATGTAGCTGTCTTTCTTATGGTATGCCTGGTTTAAAGAAAAAAAAAAGAGAGGAAGCGTTTATTTTCCAATAACTGGCAAGAGTTTGATGAACACATATATTTGAAATCTCTTCATAACTTGACTTTTAAATGACACTCATTTTGTTCTTAAAATTGAACCATAATGGTTTTTAACAGAATATTCTGCCTTGATTTCCGAAACCACGGCTAGGCATAAGGAAGGGTCAACTCCAGAGCTATTCAGGTAATTCGGTTTTTTGTTCTCAGCAGCGCAATATAGATGCTTGCTTTTGTTTGCAAAGTCTAGATTCATGACCACCTAGGATTTATGAACTCATTTCCGACAGCATGTTTAGGCCTTTTTTTTTTCCTTTTTACTGCATGTTGGCTGAGAAATCGGGCAGATTTTTACATATCGGTAACGTAACAAATCAAAGGTGATTGTCAAACAACTTCCTATAATTTTATTAGGAACAGCTGTTCACACAAAATACTGCTTGGGTCTGATAATAGCTCCTTCTTTAATGTTACTCCATTCGGCAGAACAAGAGAAAAAAACATTCACTGTTTACTGCAGTCAGTTATTGCCACGGATTTAATTACCAACAATCACACATTTTACCTTCTATTGCTATTTCACACTTCCCTAGGATTAAGTCTGCAAAGATCCTAACATTGCCTTAAAAGCCACAATAAAAAAGTTTCTTTTTGAACAATGTCACTGCCCTCCCCCCCCACTAGGAAACTAGATTTTAAATTTGTTGCTACAAATACTAGTATTCCCCTCAACCCAAAACATAAGAGTGTGGAGGAAACAAATTCCCTCCCCGTTTAGGGGGACAAAGCAAACTTAACCTTCTTAAAATTAAAATGGCTTCTCTCCCAAGATGTACCCTCTGAATTGCCTACCTTCCCTCTGCAATACCTAGTCAACATTTCCATTAATATCAACCGAATGAATAGCATCCCCGTAAAGAAAAGTTAGTATAAATGCTGGGCTAAAACCATCTTTGGAAAAGTGCCTTCATCTCTTTTCAAGGATGAGTTTGCCTGGATCCTGAAGAAAGACTCGGTTCCCTTTCCACTAAGTTCAGCAGAGCACAGAGCCTCACAACCGCAACTAAAAACTGTCTCCGGTTTTTAAAAATTCATCTGTAATAAAAATAATAACTACATTTAATAGGCATCTCTAAAAATTGAACATAAGCTATCTCTTATAAAATGCAGCTGGGTTTTTTTTTTTTAATGAAAAAGAAGCTATCAAACTTATTATTGAAATAAAAAAAAATGGCTACTAAATTATTCTTCCAGTTCTCTTTTCTAAACATACGTAAAAATACGTTAAGGGATACACATGAGATAATTTCACCATTCTGTGGGGTTTTAATTTGTGCCAAGGTTCCCATACAAAGAACCACCGCAGGGACTGACAGTTAATATGGCAGCTCTAGACAATGAGTTCACACAGCTCAATGCAAAACCTTATTCCGAAAGGCTTTGTTATAAGTCAATTAGTGATTTGTAGGAGGGATGCTCCCACTTCACTCTTCAGATATAAGCTATCAGCAGTTTTCCCCCCTCAAAAAAAAGGAAGAAAGAAGAGGAAATGAGTCCAAATAAATCCTGACATTTAGAAACATATTCAACATTGGAAAGCTCAAAGAGTAGCAAAAATAAAACCAGTCTGGTCATAAAACAGCCTCATAAACACCATATTTTGGCATTTCCAGGGAGATGCTGCTATTAGGGCCGCTGAGAGGGGTGCTTTCATTTGGAGGTTCTGGGTAGCCATCCTAGACGGCCACTAACCTCTAGGTTAATTCAGGCAATCGACATCCCCGTTCTTTCTCCAGCGAGCTCTATGGAGGGGTAGTGGGGAGGGTGTTTTTATCCAGACCTGTGTGAATGAACTCTCCATTCAGTCTAAACTTGTCGGGGCATTCCCAGGCTTCTGTGTCCCTTCTTGTGCTGTACAGTTTTCAACACATATGTACGTCTCATATTTAAAGCGTTCTCCCTTCCTAAAATTCTGTATTCAATAACTGTGGTTCTCCTCATGTCATTGATAAGTAAATCTTAAATATTTGTTCAAGTGCCACCTGTACTCTGACGAGTGTATCCCGAAGAAAAGCGTATGGCAAAAAAGAGATAGGGTTAAACTAGCTTCTACACAACACCAGACGTGGAATGGTTTCCTTTTCATTTTTCTTTAAACTTTCATACTTAAAACATGACTGGTATTCCCAAATGCACCCAGCAAAGAACCGTAACACACTGGTTTGATACATGATGTTACATTTCACATTAACACTTCCTATCCTGGAATGCATTTGTATTCATTTGGCTCAAAGAGTTGCATACAATTTTTTAAAAAAGATCATGAGTTTATCTGCCACAAGTTGAAAACATTACATATCCCTGTGTCTCTATAATTTATTCATTATTTTATGATTCCTATCAGGAGGATCATAAGTAAATTTACTCATTCGACAAATACTGGGAGCATTCTGTAAGTTAGATACAGTGCTAGAAGCTGGAATTCCACAGTAACTGAGGGAGACACAACCCCTACCTTCATAAGCTTCCAGTCTATAATAGACAGAAAATCTATCATCACACCTGCAATTCACTTAGAAGATCAAGAAGATACATTCTTCCATTTAATACTGACCTAAACTATGCCTGTTTTCAAAAGGCGGAATTCAAGAAGTAAATAGGTTTGATAAATCTTCCTATTGAGTGATCATGATCTGAAGAGTAAAGATTTCAAAAACATGCAAAATCAGAACAGGTAAACAGGAAAAAAATATTTTTCTTCAAGAAATCAAAAAAAATTTTCAGTATGAATATTTGTGACTGAATCAGATGTCAAAGCCACTTCTTTTATGTAGACTTCAAGACACTGATGCTCTTGATCTATAATGTGACCTATGTGCCACCAATGGAAATATTTAGTTAATATTCATGGGTATTAATTAAAGAAAACAGAAAGTACTTTACACCTAGAAAATACATAAAACTTCAACCAAGTTAAAGTATTGTCTTGCATACATGTATAGAATACAAAGTTTTCAAAGGTGTCAACGAAATAAACACTAATAAAAATGAATTTAGAGAATGAATCAGTTAAAGGAAAAAAGAATTCAGAATTAACTATGATATTTTATGGTAGTAAGTTTGAATTCATTTTTGTTTTATTTTTTAAAAGATTTTATTTATTTATTTTTAGACAGAGGGGAAAGGAGGGAGAAAAAGGGAGAGAACCATCAATGTGTGGGTGCCTCTCCCACATCCCCTACGAGGGACCTGGGCAGCAACCTAGGCATGTGCCCTGACTAGGAATTGTACCGGCGACCCTTTAGTTTGCAGGCCGGCACTCAATCCACTGAGCCACACTAGCCAGGGCTGAGTTCATTTTTAAGAAGAATAAAAAGTCAATATACGTAAGTATTGCAGAATTTGGAACACAATGGTATAATTGCTGGTTGTGATTCAAAATAGCCCAAATTTTATTGCCATCCTTTCGTGGAGGCAGGTAACCACTATTTTCCCCTTCTACAATAATTTCTCCACACTATTAATATATAAAATTAAATAATTATGTGAACAAATGCAAGGGTCTCTGGCCATACAAACCAGTTTCCATTAAAATGGTGTCAGGAATTTTGTTTAAATATAAGAGCAAATCCTCAATTTCAATAAGCTAGTTAAAAATATTGGTGACCCTTTAAACTGTAAAATGATACATCTATAACCTCTTTTGGATAGGTATCATTTAAATGAGTGAAGGAATATCAAGACTCATGAAAACAGCAGGTCAGGAATTCCTCTCAAAGGGAACTCCTCCCCAATACTATCCCTTGTTCAGATCAAGCATCATTTTTCTCCTGGACTGAAAAAATCCTGAAATCAATCACACGCCCATCCACACACACAAACTTACATTTAGCATATAGCAGTTACTACATTAATAGTGTAGATATCATAGAAGTTATGTTACAAAAGCAACAAACCTAGGACACAAAGCTGTAGCAAATTTTACATGATATCCAGGCATCATATTTCTAACGGAAAGTTGTATAATTTTTCAATGTTACTGATAAATGTAGGTCCTAAATGAAATTCTTATTTTCTACTACTTCTAATAGGCCATATTAGGGGGCTGGGGTGGGGGTGTATTAAACCCTATTCAAGTATCTAATAAGACCAAAAAAAATTCTCCACACTACCACTACTTTAGCAGTGAAATTGTTTTACTTTTTTTTCCTATCTCCAAGTTCATTTTTTAAAATGCCACATGTTATTAAAATACACAGTATGTAATTAAGCATCCATATATGTGTATTTCCCCAAAAGTCCTCCTGGACATTGAAGCCTGGACCCTCAGACAAACCCCCTTGGCTCTGACTCTGCTAGGAGCCCAGAGCTGTCACATTTCAGGCAACAGGCCTGGCCTGAGAGACCTCAAACGTGGATTCAGGGCTAGACAGAACAAGTCAAGACTGTAAATGGGGAGGGAAGAAAATAGTTCTTAAAGCTCTCTAAAATACATGATTTTCCCTTAATTCTGCACATAAACACCCTATACATTTTTCTTGCCCTATTTTCTTCCCAGCAGTGAGAATTCAGGAAACACTCAACTACATGTTTCCAGCCACTAGAAATAGCCCAAGATGAGAGTTAAAATTTAAAAAGATCTTCATTTTCCCATTGCACTTCCCCATCCCTGGCTTCATTTCCTAAAGCCCACTCTTATTCAGCGCTTTCCCTTCTGTTCTTTATAAATGTGCACATTTATCTAATCTGGTTTCACAATGAAGACATAAAGCTGGGCATGTGAATTCACCATTTGTAACTATTTGTGATCATTATATTTTTGTTCCTGCTTGAATATGATCCTGCACACAAGCAGTTCAGTACAAAAGGCAATTGGTTCCTTGAACCAGGAGATGGAATGCTCGAGAAAGAAAATGAATGTTTCTCAAATCCAAATTGACAATACATTATTTTCCTCCTGAAATGCATAAGAAACGTATTATACACACGAATACCCTGGACACAGACGCAGGCATTTTTCAGGCCTGTAACTGCAAAGCTGTTTGCTCTTCCTACCACAATAGCTAAGAGTTATGGCTTGCTGGCTTGTATGTGACCCCTGATCGATTATTATGAACATTCTCTCAGAGATAATAATCAACAGAATTCCGAATTGAGAACCACCATTGTCTTACTAACCTAGTGTTAAGGAAGAATGTTAAATTGTTTCTCTTAGAGATTAAAGAGAAATTTTTGCTGTACATTTCCCGTTTTCCTTCTAGCCCAGATTCTAAACACACTGAAATACTGTCCGTTTTAAACAAAGGGTGTTTATTTGTTTCCATGAGAGTAACTGAGAGGCGCACTGGTTTTCAGTAGTAACTATTGTGAATACAGGCCTACATCTGGGTTACCTCATTATACAAAAGATACCGTGGCTGTCAACAACCACACAGCACAGCGCTCACCTATCCCTCATCTTCATCTGCAAGGAATGATGCAGACAAGAAACACTCCTGTCACCATCCACTGGTCAACAAACTCTTCTGGGGTCCCTCCTTTCGATGATCAGGTGGCTAGAGAACAGCACTTGGGTGACACATTTGGGCTTGCCTCAGCACCCTCCCCCCCCAAATATATAAGCCTCCTTTCTTTGGAGAGCCAACCACTGGGCTCCCACATCATCACTCCTCGGAGAATCCAGTCCCTATCCAGTCTCTCTCCACCGTTCCACCATTACCTCCGGACCCCAAAACGCACTGAAAATGGTTGCACACAGGCCACCCGGCCGAAAGCCTTCCCCCAACGCGCCCAGACTCTGCTCGCAACCTCGGGCCACAAACACTCACGCAGCTCCCACTCCGCCACCCCACGGGACGCCGAGACCACGACAATGGGAGTTCAACCCCTCTGCTCACCTTTCCCACCCCCTGCGTCTGCCCCCCACCAAGTGTTTTGCCATTCAGCTGATGCACAGCAGATAAAGGCGCACCCCCGAATGCATGGCCCTCAGGGATACCCAAAGGCACAATCCGAGGACCTGGGCAGGGCAGACCGACTCCCGTGTGTGCGCGCGCGTGTGTGTACGCGGGCGCGCGCGCCGGAACGGGTGCGGGTAGTGACCGGGGGCGCGCCTGGGGAGGGTAATGACCAGCCCGGGGCTCCCGGGGGCGGGGGCCGCTGAGGGCAGCGACCCGGGAGCCCGGGCTTGGCAGGTGGGCAGCTCCGAGGCCCGGCGGGAGGGTCTGCAGCAGCCGGCCCCGAGCGGTACTCACCGAGCAGCAGCAGTTTAAGCTCCCGGCGGGCGTCCCGCTTGTCCCTGCGGAGCTGCCGCTCGATCTCGTCGTTGATCCGCCGGGCTTCCTTGGCCTCCTCGCTCAGGCAGCACGCCATGATGGACTCCAGAGTCATTCTTCCAAAGTGCCTCCGCTGCAACCCAGCCGGCACCCCTTGCTCACACGCACAAACACACACCCTCCCGCCCTCGCTCCCCCGAGACAGCGGTGGCCGTAGAGCCCCCGCCGCCCGGGCGTGCGTCCGGGACGAGCTCCGGGAACCGCCGCGGTGACCGCGGCCAGGGCCGGGGGTGCGTCAGGAGCGGAAGGTTGGGGCCGCCCGCAAGAACAAGGCGGGAGCTGTAGGCTAATTCGGGGGGCGCGCGAGGAAAGGCCGCCGCGCCCGGCCTCGCTCAGACGCCCGGGCTTCCTTCCCCGGCAAAGGGCGGCCCGCCTCGCCCCCCGCGCCGCCGCGGCTCCCCGAAGCCCAGCGCCGGATGACGAGAGCACATCCACCGGGGCGTCTCCGCAGAGAGCGGCCGCCGACGGCTCCCCTTGCCCGGCGCGCCCGCTCCTCGCCGCCTCCTGACACGGCTCTTGGGCGCCCTCCGCCCAGCCCGCGCCCACCGCCCGCCGGGATGCCGCGAGCTCCTCTGCCTCCGCCTCCACCTCCACTGGGCGCCCACCCCCGGCCCCGATTGCCAGGCGCGGAGCGGCTGCTCAGTGCTCGCCCTCCCCCTCGCCACACACACACATTTTCTTCTTTCTCTGAACTGGAGCACAGATCCGGGAGGGAGAAGGAGGCGGGAGGAGGAGGCGGTGGAGGAGGTGGTGGAAGAGGAGGAGGGAGCAGGGAGGCGGTGCCGCCCGGCCCCTCCTGGATGGCACTCCAAGGCTCGCAGCCGCAGCGCGCGCCTCCTAGTGCGGCTCTAGCCAAGCCCGCGCTGCGGCCGGCTGGCCCGCCCCCTCCGGCTGGAAGGGCGCCGCCCGCTCCCGCGCCCTCTGCGGGGCCGGCGGGCGCAGCGGTCAAGGCCGCCTCCGCAGGGGGCGGGGCCCGGTTGCCGAGGCTTAGCCCCGGCCGCCGCCAACCTGCCGCTGCCCGCGGGCCGCCGGCCGCCGGGAGTGGTAAAGCGGGAATATGGCGGCTTCTGCTGTCTTTCAGCCCACCGGCCCTCCGGGAGGCCGGGGGATTCGACCCCACGAGCCCCTCGCACCGCTGCGGTGCGGCTCCCAGAAGGCGGCCGCGGCGCTTGTGTCGCCAACTTCCGGACAGCGCCGATCTGCTCACGGAGCCACTCCGCAGCCACTTCTATATTCTTTCCCTTTCCTATTTCTAAAATGCTATTCGGTTAGAAAGTATCTCGCCCACCTCTGACCCCAGTTCAGTCATGGAAAATAAGATACACTCAGTCGTGGAGTGCGACTCGGGAAGAGAAGCAATTGTCTTAGGTTTGGGATAGGGGGCGGAGGGGATAGGCGAAACTGTCCACAAAGTTACTGGACATACAAACCTAAATGCTGAGCAGGAAAGTGAAGCTCCCCAAGTTTCCAGGAGCTTCTGGTAGCTTCCAACTTTTCGTGCCATTGAGGTTGTTTATTGGTTTGTTTGTATGTTTGTTTTTTACACATTGTCTTTTTGAAAAGGTACACGATGTTTAACAGCCAAGTAATCAAATTTATCCTCTGGACGGAGACTGAATTATGGATGACTGTTGAAAAATGCAAAATAGTGTGGAAAAATAGAGCAAAATTGATAAGTGGGAAGGCCAAGATCACCCAGCAAAATTTTATTTTAGTATTTTGTCTTCCCACTTCGGATTGGGAAATTTATTTAATAATGTTGTTTGCATATTTTGCTGTTATAGGACTGAAAAATGGGCCCCCAAATCTCCTTGCTCATTCAGGTTTTATTTGGTCTAATAGCTACAAGAGGTAGAACTCATTGCTTCCTACCTTAATAGAACCTGAGATCTTGAAAATAAATTGTATTTTATGAAGGGGATCCCTTTTGAACATTTCATGTTTTCTCTGAGATGTCTCTGCTGCAACCTGCTGATCCAGAGTATAAAGTTGGGTCGTGGCTGTGCTGTTGCTTGCACGTCAAGAACCCACAGAGGGTTCTTGGATGACAGGTGTGTGACTACCTTCTCTTATTTGCCATTACC
Organism: Carollia perspicillata; assembly: GCA_004027735.1. Lineage (NCBI taxonomy): Eukaryota > Metazoa > Chordata > Mammalia > Chiroptera > Phyllostomidae > Carollia > Carollia perspicillata. The sequence continues at coordinate 7,275 of PVKM010005780.1, read as the reverse complement.
TCCACCCCTTGACTCACTCCTTTCTCTCTCCATCTCTTTCTCTCTCAGGACTTGGATAAAACAAATGATGAAGACATAAGATCTACCTTTTAGGCTCCCTTTTTAAAAGAATGTTTAGTCTAGAAAATGATTAAATTTCACCTTGGGCAGGAGAGCAGCAAGGACAAACTTCACTCCGTTCATGCGAATGCCTACAGAAAGCCTCTACATTTGCGGTGAAATTAAAATTTAAAATTAAGTGACTAATGAAATTAAAGATTGAGCCCTGGCTGGTGTATCTCAGTGGATTGAGCACGGGCCTGTGAAGCAAAGGGTCGCTGGTTCGATTCCCAGTCATGGCACATGCCAGGGTTGCAGGCCAGGTCCCCAGTAAGGGTCACATGAGAGGCAACCACACATTGATGTTTCTCTCCCACTCTTTGTCCTTCCCTTCCCCTCTCTCTATAAATAAATAAATAAAATATTTTTATAAAAGAAATTAAAATTTGAAATTCAATATGCAGAAATTTTAAATGGCTTTGCAGACAAAACTTAATTATAAATTTGCACATATATGTATGTGCGCATGTATATATGTACATATATGTTTCAGAGAGATACAAAACACCAGAAAGTCAAATGATGGGAAGCTTCAAGTGTTTGGGTTTCCTAGACAAGGATCCTCTGAGATTTTGGAGAATATGTCTGTAGACTGTGCAGTCAAGCTATAAGGTAACTGAATTCATTTCATTTCATTTTAACTGAACTGACCTATTCTTTTAAGGAAAAGAATTAAACTGTTTCAAACCACTGTAGATACAATCAAAGTCTGTTTTGTCACCCCTGAATCCCAAGCATCAAGGACACTCCTTGGCATTAGTAGATATTTGAATGGATAAGACAAATCAATAGGAAGATATTTCAAATATTGAGAAGAAATCAGGAAGTAAGGAAAACCAATAATGATAAAGTCATATATGGTATCCAGAAGGAAACAGGAAAAGAAAATTCCCAGTCTGGGCTGAGATCTGGGCTGGAACATGGGAATCTTTGCATGTATATCTGGAAAGCATTTGCCAAGCAAATGTTCATACAACCCAAGTCAAGCAAACAAAATCCACGTAGGAACCACTGAAGTTGTTGACCATGTTCTAGAGGCAAATACTCTTTAAAATATGCAACTAAAACATGGATGTTACAAAGTCTTAGTTCCTTAAATCAACAAACATTCATCTATTGCCTCCTATTTGTAAATAAAGTGAAAGTGCAGGAAGAGAGATACTAAGATGAATACAATATGATCCTGCCCTCAATAGGCATATAGTCTTCAGAAAGTATGTGGCTGTGAACAGCTATAATAAAAGACAAAATGAAGTCAGCTTGTATTAAAATCAGAAAAGAAATAACCATCTAAAGATATAAAAAGGAAGGAATAATTCGTTTTGTTCCAGAGAACTGGAGAAGACTTCACAGGAAAGAGGACATTTGGGTACATCTTACCACTAAAAAGTAAATCAGTAAGTCCAAAGCACCCCAAACAGAAAGTGAGATGATAACCCATTTTGAGAATTCAAGGGCAATTACTAGATAGCTGAAAAGCAAACCACAAAACCGTAGCTGCTTGAACACTGAAGGCCAGAGGAACATGGGAAGTCTGTCACCTCTTCTGTGGTCTCCTGAGACAGATCCCTTCCCCCATGATCATATCATCCTGTCTTTTGGGATCTGAAAAAGAAAAATGGCCAAAGGCATAGTTTAGTTTCCTGGAGTGAAAAGGTTGCACTCTTATGGAAGGAGCTCCTGGGGAAGGAAAAGCCTGCACTCCTCCTGTTCCCAGTCACTTAGCCTGGCTCTTTCACAGCGTACACCACACCACATCAGTGTAATTGTCCATTTCCTTCTCTCTCTCCCCCTCGTTCTCTCTCTCACAGTCAGAAGCTGCTTGAGAGCACAGACCCTTTTCATAACCGTTTTCAGGACACCTAAAAGAGTGGCTATCCTAGAACAGACAGGAAGTGATAAATAAACAAATGGATACCGGAACCTCCATCAGCAACACACACACTCGCAGCCTGCCTGTCCCAGGCAGTGCACTGTGCCAGATGCCTGATGTATACAAGCCCTTAAAGGTTTAATAATCTATTTGGGCAGACAGTCCACATGCATAAAAGAATAAACAACAACCAGAAATGAGAAGCACTTGCTGCTAATGTACAGTATAGAGAAAGGATTGCTCAGACTTCGGAAGAAGGAGCAGCTATCCAGGCCACCATTCAAAGCAACTCTAAAGAGTATGGCTAGATACAAAGCAGTCACCTGAAAGGTCAATTAAAAGTCAACCTGAAGCACTGCAGATCCTACAAGTGCTGGAAAAGAACTGCTCTGTGGAGAGCTTGCTGGCACAGCTATCTGGCCAAACAATAAAGTGGCCTTGCTGGTGGTGATGGCGGGCAAGCAGGCCCAGGGAGACTCAGAGAGGTGCAAATGGTGCCACCTACAGGACGGTTTTCATAACAGCAGAAAGATGATGATTCTTTCGTTGAAAGAAAGGTTTTATCCAGGCATGAAACAGGGCACCTTCTGAAACAGAAAAAAATACACAATGCAAAGCCAAACTGATATTCTAGACATAACTTATGTGTCTATAGAACCTCAGTGACATCTTTCCATTACAACCTCCAGAAATGTGTCCAAGTGAGCCTCTGACTAATCAAATGTGCCTGCCTATTTAGTGTTATCAAAGGTCAGCATTTTCACAGGAAGCATTGTACTCACAGTACAAAGGCCATTCAGGTGCCACCAGACTGAAAGGCCCTAAAAGGCTGGCCACATGGGAACAATTTTTAAACTGAGTAGACCAGTGTTTCAGCCACCCAAAGCCATTTACTAATGTTTGATGAATGAATGAATGAATGAATGAATGAATGAACGAACAAGTGAATGAATATATACTAAAATCAAATAGTAAGATATCAGGTCACCCAAAATTATGATCCAAATCCTTCTAGCATCCGAAGGATCAAGGGTAACTTAGCTACTATAGGAGTTTCCTTCCTGCCCTGAAGTTACTACTAGTTGGAGCCACGTGTCCCCTAAGACTCTCTGCCTTTGCTAGGTTTCCACCTAAGACCAAGGGTGCAAACTAGTGGTCTTGGGCCTGAAGAAGTGTTGCTTGTGACTCAATGCTGCTTTTGAAAATTTTGAATTAGCTGTTAGAACTTAAGCATCAAGAGATTCACAGAGAGATCAGGGTTTCAGTTTCCTGGTCAAGATCTGGCAATTCCAGGTCTATATTCCCACATGACAATTGCCCTACACCTGATCACTCTGCATTGCCGTCAAACCTGAACCAACCTGTACTCCTCATTTAGTAACATGCTGTACCTGTGAGCATTCCAGGTGGGCACTCTAAGGCAGGTAGCAGGATGGGGATTAGATTTTGGCATTAATCAGAGAGTTGAGGCAACTGATTTCTTTTAATTCTTTGTTTCCATGTTTCTAAATCAAGTAATCATTTATCCCATTATACTCATCTCCCTTGATTTCTCAGGTAAAGTCCAAAAAAGGACAGGATTTTTGGTCTGTTTTGTTCACTCCTAAATCTGGCACTTAGAATAGTGCCTGGGATATAGTAGATGCTTAATAAACATTTGCTGAATGAACAAAAAAGAGATCCTCCAATCAAAGAGACTACACATTGGCCACATGGCAGTTTGAGCCTTTTCTTTTCTTTCTTAGCCAGATGGTACCCACCAAAGTTGGCTCCCTCTCTACACATTCCTTGGCCCCATGCTTCCAAATTCTGCCATCACTAGGATATCAAGAAAGCTGGGGATGCAACATTTTTGTTTAATATCCAGATGGAAACATGTATTAATCCACCTAAATCAACTTTAAAGGAAGGGTGATATTCCTGACACAACTTCATTTCATGCAATATGCATGTTATATATTAGAGATCATGACACAATATATAGTCAAAGTTAATTGGTCAATGTGTGATAAATTAATGAAACAGCACATGTTGACGAAAAATATATAACTAATTAAAATGTCTGTTTTGCTACCTTCTCAATGATTGAAATGGTCTTCATATTAACCTTTCATTAGTCACTATCCTTGTAAATTTTTCAATCTGCTATTAGGAGTTCTATCAAGATATAAGAGAGCTAATAGCTTTGCAGTTTTAAATAGGAATATAAAATATCTCTTCCTGACCACAAAATTAAATATAATAGTACCTCTCATTTTATGTTTTCTTTCTTTCCATTCCTATCTCTTAGGCCTATGACAATTTATTTGAACTACAAAAATTTCCAAAAGCCCCTTTTAAATTTGTCAAGGTATTTCCTTATTTTCATCCTCATACAAATTCTTCTTTTAAGTATATTTTATTGATTATGGTATTAAGTTGTCCCATTTTTTTTTTTTTTTTACCTTTTATCTCACTCTGCCCGGTATCCCCATTCCTTCCAGCATTCCCTCCTCCAACTTAGTTCATGTCCATGGGTTGTACATACAAGTTCTTTGGCTTCTCCATTTCCTACATTATTCTCAACCTCCTCCTGTCTAGTTTATGCCCATGAATTATGCTTCTTATTCCCTGTATCTTTTCCCTCACTCTTCCCCCACCCTCTCCTTGCTGATAGCCCCCCATGTGATCTCCATTTCTGTGATTCTATTCCTGTTCTAGTTGTTTGCTTAGTCTGTTTTTGTTTTTTTAGGTTCAGTTATTGATAGTTTTGAGTTTGTTGTCATTTTACTGTTCATAGTTTTGATCTTCTTCTTTTTCCTAGATAAATCCCTTATTACATTTCATATAATAAGGGCTTGGTGATGATGAACTCTTTTAACTTGGCCTTATCTGAGAAACACTTTATCTGCCCTTCCATTCTAAATGATAGCTTTGCTGGATAGAGTATTCATGGATGTAGGTCCTTGCCTTGCATGACTCAGAATAGTTCTTTCCAGCCCCTTCTTGCCTATAAGGTTTCTTTTGAGAAATCAACTGATAGTCTGATGGGAACTCCTTTGTAGGTAACTCTCCTTATCTCTTGCTGCTTCTAGAATTCTCTCCTTCATTTTAATCTTGAGCGACGTAATTGTGATGTGCCTTGGTGTGTTCCTCCTTGGGTCCAAATTCTTTGGGACTCTCTGAGCTTCCTAGAAGTCTATTTCCTTTGCCAGATTGGGGAAGTTTTCCTTTACTATTTGTTCAAATAAGTTTTCCACTTGTTGCTCTTCCTCTTCCCCTTCTCATACTCCATAATTGGGATGTTGGAATGTTTAAAGTTGTCCTGGAAGTTCCTAAGCCTCTCCTCATTTTTTGAATTCTTCTTTCTTCATTGTGTTCTGGTTGAATGTTTATTTCTTCCTTCTGCTCCAAACTGTTGAGTCCAGTTTCCTTCCCTTTACTTTTGGTTGGTTCCCTGTGCATTTTTCTTTATTTCACTTTGCATAGCCTTCACTTTTTCCTCTATTTTGCAACTATTCTCAACCAATTCTGTAAGCATCCTGATTACCCATGTTTTGAATTCTGCATCTGATAGGTTGGCTATCTCCTCATTGCTTAGTTCTTTTTCTGGAGTTTTGATCTGTTCTTTCATTTGGGCCATATTTCTTTGCCTTGGTGCACCTGTTATGTTGTAAGGGGTGGAGACTTAGGTATTAGCCAGGGCAGAGCAACCCACTATGCTGTGTTGTGGCACTGTCTGTGGGATAGGGATCAGAGAGGGAACAAAAGCCACTTGCTCAGCTCTTGCCCCGCCTGTCACTTCCCCCACTTTCCACATGCGAAATGTGCCCTTTCAGGAGCTGCCCTGGTGCTTACGCCTGGTTGGGTAGATTTTGTATGTTCTAGGGTCCCGTGGGCCCCTCCAACAGACTCTCCTGTGAGACTGGAAGCTTCTCCCACCACTGCAGTCCCCACAGGTTTTTACAGCCAGAGGTTTTGAGGCTTTATTTCCCTGTACTGGAACCCTGGGTTGCGCGGTCTGTCTTGCTCCCCAGTTGTTCCTCCCAGTTTATCTGCACACAAATGTGGGACTGCCTACTGGAAAAGCCTCCACCTCACCCACCCAGTCCATCAGCTGCCACCTTCCTCTCCGCCTGGGCTGTCTACCTCCACCCCTCCTACCAGTCTCGATGAATGTTTCTTCTTTAAATCCTTGGTTGTTGGACTTCCAAAAGTTTTTGGAAGTTTTGATTTTCTGGCAGTCCTGGTTGTTTTTTGTTTTTAAATTGGCTGTTATCCTTCTTTTAGTTGTGCGAGGAAGTGAAACATATCTACCTTCGCCTCCCTTTTGGCAGAAACCCTTTCTTTCTCATACAAATTCTTAACAACCAGATTTGGGGTGAACACTTTGGACCATATAAAATAGGGCATAGAATAGGGTGAGGTAAATGAGACACTGTTTTTTTGTTGTTCTTCTTCATTAGCTTTTGCATTTTTAAAAATTTGTCTTAATATATTATGTATCTTGATTACTGAGATATTTGGCACTCTCTCAAATTTTGCACCCAAGGCAAATGCTTCACTTGCCTCACCGTATCCTGGCCCTGGTAGAGAAGTTGTACATGAATTGGAGTTGCACGTAAGTGGAGAATTTGTCACTCTAGAGTAGGAATCTGCTATGGAGGATTATCTATTCTTTACAATTTCAAAATATGATTTCTGCTTGTGGAACTGGAACAAAAGAACTGAGTTAGGAAGATATCGATTGTCTAAATTGAAGCAGAAACTTCCACAGCCTCTCCAAAAACACATGCTATCAGGAAAATCATAACACCCCTCCAAAACGATGAGAAAAGTGCAGAAAATATTACGTATTTTCAGGTCACTATTGGGCACACATTAAGAAGCAAAGACTGTAGTATAAAGAGACTTAAGAAGCCATGTAACCCAAGAAATTTCTTTTAAATCCTGGCAATATTTCTTAGAAATAAAGCATAATCAACAGCCAATCTATAAAAGGGTAAAGGTACATACAGGTGTGCTCATTAGGGAGGAGTGACGTGGAATCCCCATACTTCCTCCTCTTTCCTCTTTTTTTAGGCCATTTTTGAAATATTCGTGCTAATCCAGTTGGCACGTTTTCCAGCAGGGTCATACCTAGAGGGTCAAAAAATTTGTCCAGATTCTGCAGCCAGGAAGTGCAAAAGCAGTACTAGAACTTGAATTTTTTCTTTTTTCTCTCTTTTTTTAATTGTATTTTAATTGTTATTCAAATACAGTTTTCTGTCTTTTACTCCCATCCTAGTCCACCCCCACCCAGTACTCCCCACCTCCCTCCCATT
>PVKM010005779.1:16891-46748 GCA_004027735.1 Carollia perspicillata | reverse complement strand
TTTTTTTCAAAACAGGTGGCTATATTTTCTACTTTGCCTTACAAACATGTAGATAAAAATAAACCTTATAGATAACATAGGTACCATTGTCAAATATTTGATATTACCTAGGAAACATAGATAATGCACATATGTCTAAAATGAGAAAAATAAAGAACTGCAAGTAAATATTTCATGAACTAGAGCCATTGACCTTTAATTTATATTCAGCTAATATCTTGGATATTGGCTGCAAGTGACAGGAAATTCAAATGAATGATATTTTTAAAATAATGTCATATTTACCTCTCATAAAAAGACTGGAAGTAGGCCATTTGGAGTTGCTATGGCATTTCATTTTGTCAGGGATCTTGCTCTCAGTTTCTTATTTTGTTTTGGCTCTTTTTTCTTTTTAAAATTTAACCGTTGTTCAAGTAGAGTTGTCTCCATTTGACCCCCACCATTCCCCCCAACCCCAGCCATCCCCACTCCCTGTTTTTTTCTTATATTTTTTGGTTTTGGCCTTTATTTTTTCTCCTCATTCCAAAATTCATCCCATATCTTGCATGAGGTGGTGGTTGGAGGTACTTTTTCCCAATCCACGTGTTAACCAATAATAAGGAGAAAGGAAGAAGCTGAGCACACTCACCTCCAGCTGCTTTAGATTCACTTTATAGAAATTGTGAATCCCATTGGTCAGAACACAGATAACTATAGCTAGCTCTGCTTTTAACGGATAATATAATGCTGTTGTGCCTAAGTTGTATGTTGGACTACATAATCTAACAGTCACTCCTGCTAAAAAATAAGTTAAATTAGTTGATCATCAACATTATTTTTGGTAACTCATTCCTCTAAATTTTGTAGAATCTGCCATTGAATATATCAGAATATCAGAGAGCTATATACATGGACCAGATTCTGCTGTGTGGTATACAACTACTTTTCCCACTTTTTACTTCATACTGACATAATCATTTTACTTTAAGAGACTTAAAACAAACAGGCCTTCTTAAAATTTACTGAAAGAATTTTCCTGAGAATATCGTTCACTGTTTCAGATAATTTCCTCTCCATAAAAAACTGATGGGAGAAATTTTCTTGTGGCCTCAGTACTAGAATAGCTATACTTTTCCTTAATAGCTTATTTTCCTATAACTTCTACATTTTTGTATACATAACTGACCCTTTATTTTTATTTTATTTATTTATTTATTATTTTATTTTTTTAAATTATTAAATTTATTGGGAAACATTTGTTCATAGGGTAATATATGTTTCAGGTGTATGTTTCTATGATACACGATCTGCATTTTGCATTGTTCTCCCACTATCAAAAGTTAATCATCTTAAAGTGATCATCTTCTGTCACCATATAGTTGTCCTTTTATACCCTTTACTACCCTTCCCCCACCCCTTATCTCTGGGATGACCATGCTGTTGTTCATCAGTGTCTATGAGTTTCAGTTTTATACTCCCTCATATGAGGGAAATCAGATACTCCATATGGGTCTTAGCTTATCTGACTGATTTTGCTTAACATACTATTCTCAAGATTCATCCATGTTTTTGCAAATGGCAATATTTCATTTTTTTCTTATGGCTAAGTAGTATTCCATAGTATATATGTGCCACTCATCTTTTATTCAATTATCTACTGAAGAATACTTTGTTTATTTCCATGTCTTGAGCACTGTTAATAATGCTGTAAAGAAAACATAAGGGTGTATATATATTTGCAACTGTTCTCAAGTTTTTCAGATAGATACCCATAAGAGAGATTGCTGGGTTATATGGTAATTGTATTCTTAATTTCTTGAGAAACTACCATACATTGTGACTGTATACTTTACATTCCCTCCAGCAGTGAATGAGGTTTTATTTTTCTCCACAACCTCTCCAACAATTTTTATTACCTGTCCTGTTAATAATTGCCATTCTAACAGGCATGTAGTGGTATCTCCTGGTAGTTTTGATTTGCATTTCCCTAATAGCTAGTGAAGTTGAACATCTGTTGATCATTTGAGTGTCTTCTTGGGAGAGGTGTTTGTTCAGTTTCTCTGCCTATGTTTTAAATGGGATTGTTTGTTTGGTGTTGAGTTTAATGACTTTTTTATATATTTTGGATAATAACCCCTTGTTGAGATTGTTGTTTGCAGATAACATCTCCCATTTTTTGGTTGCTTTTTAATTTTGTTGTTGGCTTCCTTTGTGTGCAGAAGCTTTTTAATTTGGTATAGTCTCACTCAATTATTTTGAGTGGGTATCAAATTATTTTGACTTTGGTATTAAATACATAAAATATTCTCTACTACCAAGGTCCTAAGTTCAGTAACTATGTTTTATTCTATGTACTTTATTGTTGCAGGTCTTATATTTAGGTCTTTGATTGATTTTGAATTAATTTTTGTACAAGACAATACTATAATCTGGTTTTATTCTTTTGCATGTGGCTTTCCAATCTTACCAGCATCATTTATTCAAAAGGTTTTCATTTTTTTATTGTCTATTTTTGGCTTCTTTGTCAAAACATTTTTGACCATATACCTGTAGGTTTATTTCTGTGTTCTCAATTTTGTTTCTTTGATCTGCATGTTGGTTCTGCCTATAACATGCTGTTTTGATTATTGTAGTACTGTAGTATAATTTGAAATCAGGTATTATGATACCCCTTGTTCATTTGTGCTTGGGCTATTCAGGGGCTTTTGTGGTTCCATATGTATCTGATGATTTTTGGTCCTATTTATTTAATAAATAACATTGGAATTTTGATGGGGATTGCATTAAATCCATATATTGCTTTGTGAAATGATTTGGAAGCAGCCCAAGTGTCCATCAGTAGATGAGATTTCTCTGCTTCTTGATTCTTCTCATCCATTAACATGGACTATTTTTTAAATTTAGTTGTCCTTTTCAGTCTCTTTTAACAGTACTATATAGTTTTTCTGTATGTACTTCCTTCACATCCTTTGTTAACTCCATTTATTTTTTTATTTTATTACTTTTATTTTTTAACTTTATTTATTTATTTTTAGAAGAGGGGAAGGGAGGGAGAAAGAGAGGGAGAGAAACAGCAATGTGTGGTTGCCTCTCATGCACCCCCTACTGGGGACTGGGACTGCAACCCAGGCATGTGCCCTGACTGGGAATCAAACCAGTGACTCTTTGCTTTGCAGTCTGGTGCTCAATCCACTGAGCCACATCAGCCAAGGCTATTATTATGTTTTAGTTTTTAGTTTTTAACTGTATTTTTTCATTACCATTTATCCTCTTTATATCCCCAACCACATCCTCCACATTGTTATATATGTCTGTGAGTCCTTTTATCTTTTTACTAGATCCCTCCACACCCTAACTACCTCCCAGTAATTGTCAGCCTGCTCTCTAAGAGTTTTCCTCTATTTTGCTTGTTAGTTCAGTTTGTAAAATAGACTCCACATATGAGTGAAATCATAAAGTACTTATATTTCTCTGACTGGCATATTCCACCTAACATAATGTTCTCCAGGTCCATCCATGTTTTTGCAAGAGGTAAAAAATTCTTCTTTTTTATGATTGAGTAGTATTCAATGGTCACATTTGTGTTCTATCCACTCCTCTACTAATGGACACTTGGGCTGCTTCTAAATCTTGGCAACTGTAAGTAACACTGCAAAGAATATAGGAGTTCTCATGTTCTTTTAAATTAGTGTTTTGGGTTTGTTTAAATATATTCCCAGAAGTGGGATGACTGGGTAAAAAGGAAATTCCTTTTTTAATTTTTTGAGGTTTCTCAATACAGCTTTCTACAGTGACTGCATCAGTGTGCATCCCCAACAGTGGAAAAGTTTTCCAAGTTCTCCACATCCTTGTCAGCATTTATTGTTTGTTCATTTAATGATGATGGCTATTCTGACAAGTGTGAGTTGATATCTCATTATGGTTTTAATTTACATTTCAGTGAAGACTAGTGACAGTGAGGTTCCCATTTTTTATTTATTTTGTTTCCCTTGCCTGAGGAAATATGTCAGATAAAACATTGTTACAAGCAATATCCAATTTTTATTGCCTATGTTTATTTCTAAGATTTCTATGGATTTGAATCTGACACTTATGCCTTTAATCCATGTTGAATTCTTGTTGTGTAGTATAAGAAGGTAGTCCATTTTTACTTTTATGCCTCTATTTGTTTTATTTTCCCAATGTCATTTATTAAATAAACTATCATTAGCCCATTGATGTACTTGCTTCTTCTGTCAAATATTAATTGGCTACTATGGTGTAGGTTTATTTCTGGGCTCCCTATTCTGTTCCAATTATCTATGTGTCTCTTTTTATGCCAGTACATGCTGTTTTGATTACTACATACTTACAGTATAGCATGATATTAGGTAGCGTGCTTCCTCCAACTTTGCTGTTCTTTCTCAGGATCACTGTTGCTATGCAGGGATTTTTGTATTCTACACAAATTTTTCAAATATATGTTCTGGTTCTGTGAAATACATCATTGATATCTTGATGGAAATTGTGTTGAACCTACAGATTGCTTTGGGTAGTATGATCATTTTAATGATGTTCATTCTTCCTATCCACGAAGATGGTATATGCTTCCACTTATTTGTATCTTATTTAATTCATTTTTAATTGATGTTCAGTACAGTTGTCTCCATTTTCACCCCACCAAAACCACTTCCAACCCTTAAACCTACCCCCTTGACTTTGTTGATGTGTCCTTTTTACATGTTCCTTGATGGCCCTTCCCCTGTTTTTCCCCATTATCCCTCTCCCCACTTCTCTCTGGTTACTGCCAGTTTGTTCTTATTTCAGTGTCTGTGGTTGTCATAGGGATGGCAATATTTCTTAAGTTTCTTATAATACACAAAACAAACAAGCAAGCAAAGTATAGCCAACGACAATGAAATTGACAACATGCTTACAGTGATCAGAGGGGAGAGGGGAGGGGATTATGGGGGGAAAGGTGAAGGGTTTACAGAAACAATTATAAAGGACATATGGACAATAACAAGGGGAGGGTGGAAATGTGGGAGGGATGTGATGAGGGTTGGGGTGGTGGGGAGGGCTGGGGGAGAGCAGAAAATTGTACTTGAACAACAATTTAAAAACATATGAAATATGAAAAAGAAGTTTCTTATAATACTTTTCCAAATAAAGGTTTTTTAAAATCTTGGTTAGATTTATTTTTTAGATAGTTTATTCTTTTTGAAACAATTGTGAATGGAATTATTTTCTTAATTTCCTTTTCTGATAGGTCATTATTGGCATATAAAAATGCAACTCATTTCTGGATATTTATTTTTTATCTTGCTACTTTTCTGAATTCATTTATCAGTTCTAGTAGATTGTTGGTGTAATATTTAAGGTTCTCCACATACAGTATCATGTCATCTGCAACTAATGACACTTTTACTTCTTCCTTTCCAATTTGATTCCCTGCCAAATATTAATTGGCTGCATCTGATCACTGACTGTAGTTTTGCTCTGCAGTGTTGTGTTTTTGTGAAATTTTTGTAAAAGTTTGGATTTATTTCAAGCCCTATGATATCACCCAAATGTTCTGCACCTTCTAAGGTTTCTGGCAGTGAACCCAAGTGCCAGAGGAATATGCTTACCATCAAAGAAGAGGTGGAATTTCTCGACATGTTAAAGGAAGGCAAAAGCTACAGGGCTGTAGGCCACCATTATGAAATCAATGAATCTACTGTTCACTACATAAAGAAAGACAAGAAGAATATTAGGTCTACAGCAACAATGACTTTTAACAAGACTGCAAAGAAGATGGTCACTTCTTGCAATAAGGCCATTGTGACGATGGAGTCTGCATTGACCCTGTGGATAAATGACTGCAGGAAGAAGAATATCTTGCTGGATACCAACATTATCCAGATGAAGGTCAAGAAACTTTATGATAGTTTTGCAGAAAGCACAGATGTTCATGATGGTGACAAGGATGAAGACGAGGATGATGACACAGAAGCAGGACTGTCAAGTGTTTCTCCCACCAGACCAACCCCATTCAGTGCCAAAAAGGGCTGGCTTGGCAAATTTCAGAGATGCTTTGGACTCAAGAGCATTTCTCTCTGCATGGAGAAGCTGCCTCTTCCGATAAAAATCAGTGCCAGCAACTCTGCATTACTATGTTCATCACACAGATGAAGAGATAAGTTATGCCTACACCTTTAGCGGAAATAGAAATTATGGCCCAGGGTGAAGATAGTGCACCACCTGATGAAGTGCCCGATGAAGTGATCCCTTCAGAAGAGCTGTAATGCTTTTCTTGGCTATACAGTACATTGATCTCATCCTCATCACCTTCATCACCATCAGTACTGCACAGCTACATAATTCATGATCTTCATCATTCAAGTTGTAGTATACTTCACAGGTGAGTACCCATATAGAATTTTGTATTTTGTTAAAATTACATAGGTTTAAGGTTGTAGAAAGTGTTTAAGAGCATATGAAGTGTTTATAAGAGTGTGAGAAAGGTTAATAAGAGGGTGGGGAATGTTTACAGGAGTGTGGGAATGGTTTATAAAGCCTTGATATATATCTAAATAATAAAATAAATATAATGCCGCTACTTTACAGATTTTCACCTATTGCAGGGGTCTCTGGAATGTAACTCCCATGATAGGTGAAGGATCACTGTACCACATAAACAAAAGGAAAACCAAAAATCACATGATCATACAAAAAAAAACTCAGAAAAAGCACTTGATAAGGTACAACACCAATTTATGATAAAAAACACTCAGCAAAATGGGAGTAGAGGGAGCATATCTCAACATAATAGGCCATTTATGTGATACCTACAGCTAACATCATACTCAACAGGCAAAAACTACAATCTTTCTCACTAAGATCTGTAAAGAGACAAGGATGTCTGCTTTCACCGCTTCTACTCCAATAGTATTAGAAGTCCTAGCCACAGTGATCAAACAATAAAAATATATAAAAGACATCCAAATCAGAAAGAAGGAAGTAAAAACATCACTGTTTGCACATGACACAATAGTATATAGAAATCCCTATAAACGCCACAAAAAAATTCTTAACCTAAGAATTGAATTTGGCAAAACAGTGGAATTCAAAATGAATATTCAGAAATTGAAGCATTTTTGTACACTACCAATGAAATGTCAGAAACAGAAATTAGGGGAAAATTCCATTTCCTATAGCAAGAAGAAAAATAAAATACCTGGGATAACTTATTGAAGGTAGTGAAATATCTTTACTCAGAAAGCTATACAACACTGAAGAAAGAAATTAAGGAAGACAGAAGTAAATGGAAGCATATACTGTGTTCATGGATTGGAAGAATGAACATAATCCAAATGTCCATACTACCTAAAGCAATTTATAAATTCAATGCAATACCTATTAAAATACCAATAACATATTTCACAGATATAGAACAAATATTTTTAAAATTTATAAGGAACCATCCTGGCTGGTGTGGCTCAGTAGAATGAGTGCTGACTTGTGAACAAAAGGATCACTGATTTGATTCCCAGGGCACATGCCTGGGTTGCAGTACAGGTACACAGTGGGGGGCACATGAGAGGCAATCATACATTGATGTTTCTCTCTCCCCTTTATTCCTCCCTTACCTTCTTTGTAAATGAATAAATAAATAAAATATTTTAAAAATTTATATAGAACCATAAATGACCTAAATAGCCACAGAAATTTTGATAAAGAAGAATAAAATAGGAGAGACCACAATACCTGACATCAAACCATGATACGAGGACACTATAATAAAAATATTCTGGTACTAGCATAAGAACAGACACATAGATCAATGGATTAGAATAAAGAGCCCAGAAATAAACCCAAGTCTCTATGGTCAATTAATATTTGACAAAGGGGACAGGAACATAAAATGGAGTTAAAATAACCTCTTCAACACATGGTGTTGGAAAAAATAGGACAGGTACATGCAAAAAAAGTGTAACTCAATAAAAAACTTACACCATATAGAAAAATGAATTCAATAAGGATAAAACACTTAATAAGTCACAACACCATAAAAGTCCTAGAGGAGAACATAGGCAGGAAAATTCCAGATATTCCATGCAGCAATATTTTCACCAATTATGTCCCCTAGAAAAAGGGACATAAAGGAAAGAATAACAAATGGGACTTCATCAAAAAAAAAGCTTCTGCACAGCTAAAGAAAACCAGCAAAATGTGAAGGGAACCAACTGTATGGGGAAAAAATATTTGCAAACGATACTTTGGACAAGGGTTTGAACTCCAAAATATACAAAGAACTCACATGATTCTACTCCAGGAAGACAAATTACACAATTTAAAAAAATGGGCAAAGGAGCTGAACAGACACTATTCCAGGTAGGACTTACACAGTGCCTAGACACATATAAAAAGATCACTAGTCATCAGAGAGATGCAAATTAAAACCACAATGAGGTACCACTTCACACCATTCAGAGTGGCCATCATAACCAAAACAACGAATAACAAGTCCTGGCAAGGTGGTGGAGAAAAGGGAACCCTAGTACATTGTTGGTGGGAATTCAGACTGGTGCAGCCTCTTTGGAAAATAGTATGAGATTTCCTCAAAAAACTAAAAATATAACTGCTTTTTGATCAGGCAATTTCACTATTGGGATTATACTCTAAGTATCCTGAAACACCAATTCAAAAGAACCTATGCACCCAAATGTTAATAGCAGCACAATTTACAATAGCCAAGTGTTGGAAGCAACCTAAGTGCCCATCAGTAAATGAGTGGATCAAAAAACTATGATACATTTACACAATGGAATACTACATAGCCAAAAGAAATGGGTTCCTCCCCTTTGTGACACCATGGATGAAACTGGAGAGCATTATGCTAAGTGAAATACACCAGGGAGTGAAAAAAAAAAACACATGATCTCATCTACAAGTGGAACCTAATTGACAAAGTCAATAAGTGAGCAAAATATAACCAGAGGCATTGAAATAAAGAACAAACTGACAGTAACCAGAAGGGAGAGAAATTATGGGGGAAAGAAGAGGAAGGGTCATCAAGGAAAATGTTTAAACGGCACATGGACAAAGCCAAACAGGGGTAGAATTGAAGGTGAGAAGAGGGGTTGGTTGGGTGGAGGGAGTGGTGGCAGAAAAGTGAAGATTACTGTACGTGAAGTACCATAATAAATACATACATACATAAAACCCTGGCTTTTGTGGCAGTTGATTGAGTGCTGGCTTGCAAACCAAATGTCTGTTGGTTCAGTTCCCAGGCAGGGCACATGCCTGGGTTGCTGACCAGGTCCCTGGTGGGGAACTTAAGAGGGGCAACCATACATTGATGTTTCTTTCATTCTCTCTCTTTTCCCCTCTCTCTGAAAATAAGTAAATAAAATCTTTAAAACAGAAAATTTAAATAAACCCTATATGATCCTATAGATAGATGAAGATAAATCATTTGATAAAATCCAGCACAGATTTAGGACAAAAACTTATCAAAGTGGGATTAGTGGAAAAATAACAAAACATATAAAGGCCATACATGACATGCCTACTGCCAACATCCAATTCAATGGACAAAAACTACAAACCGTTCACCTTAAGATTGGGAACATGAAAAGGATGTCCACTTTCATCTCTCTTAGTCAACATAGTACTGGAAACCGTAGCCATAGCAATGAGATAAGAGAAAAGTTATCTAAATTGGAAAGAAAGAAGTAAAACTCTTTATTTGCAGATTAGATGACAATGTACATAGTAAACCCCAAAGATTCTACCAAGAAACTACTAAAACTGATAAATGAATTCAACAACATAGCAGGATACAAAAAGGGTGAAGGGTTTGCAGGAACAATTATAAAGGGCACATGGACAACAACAAGGGGGTGGTGGAAACAGGGGAGGGAGGTGGGGAGGGCTGGGGTGTTGGGATAGGGTGGGGGGAAAAGGCAGAAAACTGTACTTGAACAACAATAAAAACATGTTAAAAATAAAAAAGAAGTTATATAAAAATATAGCAGGATACAAAATTAGTATGCAGAGATCAGCTCCAATTTATATGCCAATAATAAATTAACAGAAAAGAAAATTAAGTAAAAGTTCCATTAACAATTGCTACAAATAGAATAAAATATGTACGAATAAACCTAACCAAGGTTATAAAACACCTGTACTTGGAAGATTATAAGACAGGGAAGAAGTAAAGTGAAGAAGATACAAATAGGTGGAAGCACATATTGTTTTCATGGGTAGGACAAATTAACATCCTTAAAAGGTCCATACTACCAAAAGCAATCTATAGATTCAATCCCATACTTATCAAGATTCCAATGACACAGAACTAGAACAAATATTTCAAAAATGCATGTGAAACCACAGAAAAGCAATCCTCAGAAAAATGAACAAAGTTGGAAATATCACACTACATAATATCATGCTATACTATAAGCTCATAGTATTCAAAAGAGAATGGTACTGGCATAAAACCATGCACATAGATAATTGGAGCAAAACAGAGAGCCCAAATATAAACCTACACCTTTATACTCAATTAATATTTGACAGAGGAAGCAAGCACATGCAATGGGCTAAAGATAATTTATTCAATAAATTATGTTGAGAAAATTGGATAGATAATGTGCAGAAAAATGAAACTAGGCCACATACTTACACCATAGAAGAATAAATTAAAAATGGATTAAAGATTTAAATTTTAGGCCCAAGACCATAAAAATCATAGAAGAATATATAGGCAGCAAAATCTCAGATATTGCTCATAGCAATATTTTTATCAGCTATATCTCCTCAGGCAGGAAAACAAAAGAAAAAAAATAAGTAAATAGGATTACATCAAAATAAAATTTATGCACAGCAAAGGAAGACATCATCAAAATAAAAAGACAATCACAGAATGGGAAAATATATTTGCTGATACATATGATAAGCGATTAATATCCAATATTCATAAAGAACTTACAAAACTCAACACCAAAACACCCAAATAATCCAATTTAAAAAAAGGGGCAAATGACTTGAATAAACACTTCTCCAAAAAGAACATACAGATGACCCATAAGCATATAAAAATATAGTCATATCACTAATCATCAAAGAATTGCAAATTAAAACCACAATGAGATATTTTCTCATACCTGTCAAAATGGCTATCACCAATAAATCAAAAAACAACAAGTGCTGATGAGGATGTGGAGAAAGGGGAATACTCTTGCACTGCTGGTGGGAATGCACATTGGTTCAGCCACTATGGAAAGCAGTATGAAGATATCTCAGAAAATTAAATATGGTTCTCCTTTTTGACCCAGCAATCCCACTTCTGGGAACATATCTGAAGGAACCCAAAACACTAATTCAAAAGAACATAGCACCCATATGTTCACTGCAGTGTTATTTACAATCACCTAGTTATGGAAACATCCCAAGTGTCCATCTTGGGATAACTGGAAAAATAAACTGTGTGACATTTACACAATGTAAAACTATTTAGCTATTACAAAAAAGAAGAAAATTTTACACTTTGTAACAGTATGGATGGATGGAGAACACTATGTTAAGTGAAATAAGCCAGTCAGAGAAAGAAAAATGCCATGCGATTTCACTCATATGTGGAATCTAATGAATAAACTAAACTAACATGGAAAACAGAGACAGACTCATAGAGAGCAGGATGATAGCTATGGATGGGGCTGGAGAGGTTAGAGGGTATAGGAATTTAGTAAAAAGTTAAAAGAACTGATGGACATAGACAATAATGTAGTGATTGCTAGTGTGCGGGGGTAGTAATGGCAATGGGAAAAATACAATAAAATATTTTTTAAATGATTCATTCCTTCTTCAACTATAACCAAATACCTAGAAAGAAACTTAACAAATGAGATTCAAGATGGTGGCAAATAGGTGAAAGCTACACCTTCCAGGACCAAACTAGAATTACAACTAAATTATAGAAAAATAATTCTGAATAACCAAGTGAACACCATGAAGAGAGAAGTGTTATAACCAAGGAGTTATGGAAGAAATCATATCACCAAAAACAATACTAGTAGAAACTTTGCCTGAGGTGCAAGAAGCTTGGCTGGGCTCCCACAGGCAAGAGCTGGTGTTCCAGAAAGATATTTCAGCAGCTTGAGTGGTTTGCCATGGGAAGTGTGACATTTAAACCCTGTGTGGGGCTCCCCAGCCTAGAGCACCAGAACTGAGAAAGTACCCTAATAACATCAGGTTGTGAAAAGCAGGGGGAGATGGCTAAGAAAGGTAAGAAGCCTCTTAAAGAGCCAATGCAGAAAATTTCATTTCCAGCCATTGACTTTGGGCTCCAGCATATGAATGCAGACTGGACTACAGATGAGTGAGGCAAGTTTGGGGTTGTAGCCCTGAAGGGTCGGCCACCAGGACCTCTGGGCTCAGTCATTCACATTGAATAAGCCATCTCTCTCAGAGCACTCTCCTCCAAATAGCATTAGCCAAACAAGCAATAGCCCCACCAACAGGAATCCCTCTTAGCCCACCCTATGGAACTTAAGCTGGGCTACATAGAAGTACAGCTGTAGTCAATTTCAGTGTTTAAGCTTAACAGAAAGCAGCAGGCAAAGGCAGATCTTTAGGAGCTCTGAAACTTTAGCTGGCCCTTGCCGGATCTAGTACCTGTGAAGGCCAGCCTTTGTTTGCAGCCTGTTTCTTTCTGCACAACCCAGAACCAGGAGAGTAAGCTGTAAACTGTGAATCACTGGTTGTCTAAACAGGTTACCCAGGGGCAGCCACAGGAAGCATCTGTCATAGGACTGGATCAGACCCTTTGCATAAATACCTAATACTTAAAAACAAACATGAAGAAGCAGCCAAAATGGGAAGAGAAAGAAATAGGCCCACTGGTATAGAGACCATATTAAGAAACTTGATGTTTAACCTACTCTTCATTAGAAACAAACACGAATTTCTACACTTCATGCTATTCTACCAATACTAATTTTAATAAAGAAAAGTAAACAAGACATTAGAGCAAAATGTAACCATTATCAATGCCCTAACAGGTTTCATACTCCAATATTTATCCCAGTATTTATTTCCACTTGAACTAAAGCATGAGATTAAAAATAACTGCATTTTCTGTTATTCAAGAAATGAGTACAGAACTTGTAACTCAGTAGTTCATTTTAGCTGTCAGATGAAGATGACACTTAAAACTAACACTGTCTTTACATTTGGCTGTCTACTAACATTCTCAGCGGTAGAAATAACTGAATTTTTTAAAAAATCTTATTGTTGTTCAGTTACAGTTGTCCTGCCTTTTTCCCCATTGCTTATGCCTACCCTGTACCCTGTAGCACCACAGTCAACCCCCAACATTTTCCATGTCCATTAGTTCTCTATTTATATTCCTTTGTTTGCCCCATTCTCCTTCTTTCCCATGTGATCCCTCTCAACTTTCTCCTCTGGTGATTGTCAGTTTGTTCTTTATTTTCAAATATCTGGTTCTATGTTTGTTTTGTTGATTATGTTACACTTGTAGGTGAAATCATATGGTATTGTCTTTCACTGCCTGGCTTGTTTTCACTTAGCATAGTACTCTCCAGTTCCATTCATGCTCTCACAAAGGGTAGCAGTACCTTCTTTTTTTCTGATGTGCAGCATTTCATTTTGTAAATGTACCACAGTTTCTTTTTAAAGATTTTATTTAGTTAGTTTTAGAGAAGGGAAGGGAAGGAGAGAGGAAAACAAACATCAATGTATGGTTGTCTCTCAACCATCCCCTACTGGAGACCTGGCTCACAACTCGGGCATGTGCCCTGTCTGTGAATCAAACTGGAGACATTTTGTTTACAGGCTGTCACTCAATCCACCGAGCCACACCAGCCAGAGGATATTATTCTTTTTTTATTGCTGTTTAAGTACAGTTGTCTCCATTTTCCCCTACCACTCCCCTCACCCCACCAATACCCTCCTCCTACCCTAATTCTACCACCCTCTGGCGTTGTCCATGTGTCCTTTATACCTGTTTCTTGATGGACCTTCCTCTGTTTTTCTCCCATTATCCCTCTCTCACTTTCCCTCTGGTTACTGTCAGTTTGTTCTTTAATTCAATGTTAATGGTTATATTTTGCTTGCTTGTTTATTTTGTTGATTAGGTTCCACTTATAGGTGAGATCACATGGTATTTGACTTGTGCTGCCTGGCTTATTTCACTTAACATAATGATGTCCAGATCCATCCATGATGTTGTGAAGGGCAGAAGTTCCTTCTTTCTTTCTGCTGTGTAGTGTTCCATTGTGTAAATGCACCACAGTTTTTTAATCCACTCATTTACTGGTGGGCACATAGATTGCTTCCAACACTTGGCTATTGTAAATCGTGCTGCTAGGAGCATTGAGATGCATAAGTTTTATTAAATTGATGTTTCAGGATTCTTAGTGTATAATCCCAGTAGTGGAATTGCTGGGTCAAAAGGCACTTCAATTTTCAGCTTTCTGAGAAAATTCCATACTGTTTTCCAAAGTGGCTGCACCAATCTGCATTCCCACCAACATTTTACTAGGATTCCCTTTTCTCCACAACCTTGCTGGCACTTTGTTGTTTGGGCTTTGGACATCCTCACCGGCATGAAGTGGTATCTCACTATATTTTCAATTTTTACCTTTCTGATGGCTAGTGATGCTAAGCATTCTTTCATATGTCTCTGGGCCCTCTGTACATCCTCTTTTGGGAACTGTCTGTCCAGGACCTTTGCCCATTTTTTAATTGGGATTTTTGTCTTCCTTAGTGGAGTCGTGTAAGTTCTCTACATATTTTGGACATCAAACCCTTGACTGAGGTAGCATTAGCAAATATATTTTCCCATACATTTGGTTCCCTTTTCATTTTGCTGATGTTTTCTTGATCCATGCAGAATCTTTTTATTTTGATGAAGTCCCATTTTTTCATTCTTTCCTATATATACCTTGCCCTATGGCATATATCAGTGAAAATATTGCCACATGGGTCATCTGAAATTTTCCTGCTATGTTTTTCTCTAGGACTTTTATGGTGTCACAACTTATATTTAACTCTTTTATACATGTTGATTTCATTTTTATGTGTGCTGTAAGTTGTTTATCTACTTTCATTTTTTGCATGTACTTGTCCAGATATCCCAACACCAATATTAAAGAAGCTACTTTTGCTCCACTTTATTTTCCTGTCCCCTTTTTTGAATATTAATTGAACATAGAGACTTGGGTTTATATCTGGTCTCTCTATTCTAATCCATTGACCTATGATCCTGTTCTTATGCCAATACTAGACTGTTTTGATTACAGTGCTCTTGTAATATAGTTTGATGTCAGGTATTGTGATCCCTCCTATTTTATTCATCTTCATCAAAATTGTTGTGGCTATTTGGGGTTGTTTATGGTTCCATACAAATTTCGAAGTGTTTGTTCTATACCTGTGAAATATGTCATTGCTATTTTAATAGAGGCTTCATTGAATCTATAAATTGCTTTAATAGTATGGACATTTGGATGATGTTAATCCTTCCAATCCATGAACACAGTATATGTTTCCATTTATTTGGGTTTTTCTTAATTTTTTTCTTCAGTGTTGTATAGTTTTCTGAGTGAAGTTCTTTTACTTCTTTGGATAGGTTTACCTTGAGTACTTTATTTTACTTGTTGCTATAGGAAATAGGATTTATTTTCCTGATTTTTGTTTCTGATATCTCATTGGTGGTGTACAAAAATACATTCAACTTCAGAATATTGACTTTGTATCTCATTGTTTTGCCAAATTAAACTCTGAGGTTAAGAATTTTTTGGTGGAGTCTATAGGATTTTCTATGTACATTATTATGTCATGTGCAAATAATGGCAGTTTTACTTCCTCCTTTCCAATTTGGATGTCTTTTACTTCTTTTTCTTGCCTCATCACTGTGGCTAGGACTGCCAATGCTATGTGGAATAGAAATGGTGAAGCAGACATCCTTCCCTGGCTGGTGTGGCTCAATGGATTCAGCGCTGGCCTATGAACCACAGGGTCACTGTTTCAATTCCAAGTCAGGGCACATGCCTTGAGTGGGCCAGGTCCCCAGTAGGGAGCACTCAAGAGGAAATCACACATTGATGTTTCTCTCCCTCTCTTTCTCTGTCTAAAAACAAGTGAATTAAATATTTAAAAAAATAGAATGCAGACATTATTGCCTTTTTCCAGGTCTTACTAGGAAAGATTTTAGTGATTGTCCATTGTGTATGATGTTGGCTGTAGGTTTCTTATAGATCGCCTTTATTATGATGGGGTATGCTGCCTCTACTCCTACTTTGCTGAGTGTTTTTATCATAATTGAGTGCTCTACCTTATCAAGTGCTTTTTCCTCATCTATTGTTATAATCATGAAATTTTTGTTTAACTTCTGTTTATGTGGTGTATTACCAATATTGATTTGAGAATATTGTACCATACTTGCATCCCTAAGATGAACCCCACTTGATCATAGTGTATGGCCATTTTAATATATTGCTGGATGCAGTTTGCCAATATTTTGTTGAGGATTTTAGCATCAGTGTTCTTCAGGGATATTGACCTATAGTTTTCTTTCTTCATTGTGTGTTTACCTAGTTTTGGGTTTACAATGATGCAGGCTTCATAAAAAAAAATTGGGAGTCTTCCCACTTTTTGAATTTTTTTAGAATAGTTTGAGAAGGATAGGGGTTAGCTCTTCCTTAAATGTTTTGTTAAATTCTGTGAAACTGTTTGGCCCAGGGCTTTTGTCTGCTGAAAGTATTTGATTACTGCTTTGATTTCACCTGCTTTTGTTGCTCTCCTCAGGCTTTCTGCTTCTTCACTCAGTTTAGGGAGATTATATTTTTCTACAAATTTGTCCATTTCACCCAAGTTTTCAACTTTCTTGGCATATAATTGTTCATAGTAATTTCTTTCAATCATTTGTATCTGTGTGGTATCAGTTGTAATCTCTCCTCTTTCATTTCTGATTTTATTTATTTGGGTCCTCTCTTTTTTTTCTTGATGAGTTTTCTTAAAGGATTGTCAATTTTGCTTATATTTTCAAAGATCCATATGGGGAACTCCCACCAGCAGAGCTCTCCCAGCTGCCTCATATAAGAATAAAAAGTTGTCCTGGACACAATCTTGTTGCTCCAGGGGAAAAGGGGGTAGTGATTCCCTCTAGTGGAGAATGCCCCCAGCCCTTCTCTGACATGGCTTGCTTTTATTAGGGTTGGGAAGTGCAGAGGGATATAGCACATGTGCATAGCTTATCACTCAATGTCCAAAAGGCTACAGTTATAAAAAAACTGACACTATCTATAGATAACAATCAAAGAAACCCAGAAATCTTTTCAGGTTGGGGTCTGCAAGATATGCAGATGTCAGATGGTTGCAAAGGAATATATTATGAAGTAAGGAGTTTCACTCCTTATGCCTTGAACTCTAACATTTGGGTTATACCAACAGGGCTTATTGCTGGGCAGAGCAGGCTTCAAAGGACAAAATGTACATCTCAGGCCTGATTCCCAAGGGAACCCTTGATGTTAGAGTTGGGTCATGTCTGCCACCTGCGTTTGTACCTGGTTTTCCAGGGAGACTTACCAGCCCCTTTCACAGTTTGATCTCATGGGCTACAATCTCTGAAACCACATAGAGAGGTCCCCAGTATCCCCTCCCTTTTTTGTTTAACATCTCTGGAAAACAATTTGTATATGCATTTCAAGGCACAAAAGACCACAATAAGAAGACCACAAGACCAAAAGACTACAAGACCTTAATATGATTAAGAGGCATCCCATAGACCCGGTGAACCAGACATGCAAAGTCAGTCCTTCAAACCAAGTCTTATGATTGAGCAATTATAAACTGTTCTGCAGGGTCTGAAATACTTCCAGTCAATGAGTCATTTAATGTCCTGAAGCTGCTGTTGTAACTCAAGCTGGAGTTCATTTATTTGTCCTTTGGGATTAGAGGAAAAACCCCCTGGCAATCAATGTTGGACTTCTTCCCATGAATGCTGACTAGAATTCTACTTCAGGGGGGTAACACACAGCTTAGAGAAGCTTGCATCACAAGTGAGTTGTTGTTGAGTGACAAGAGCATACTGCCATTCTCCCAGACATATTACTACAGACTCTATGGCTGAGAGCTTGGCAAGGATCTCCTGGTCAATGTGTTTTTTGGAGCATATTTTGAGTTGTATTGGTGAGGAGGATATCAACAGCATGAGTAGTCTGGATGGATTCAGCCAGAGAAGTGGCAGCTACTGCAGCAGAGGCAACTATAATCATAGCAGAAACAATACAAGTGATGAAAGTCTCTAAGAAGCACCACACTCTCACTTGAGAGAGAGAGCACAGTTGAGAGCAACCAGGCCTCCTGGATCTTTCCATTCATTGGTAACATTAACTGGCAGCCAGGTTTCTGTTTGTCTGTGACATACAAAAACTATAGTGAGATTGAATTGAGTAACATTAGTGTGGGTAAGGCAGCTAGCACAGACAGAGCCAGGGGAAGTATAGAGACTAAATATATTATAGTTGCTATTATTATAGGTTAAATGAGGTTTCCCTGGGATGCTAGAAAAAATGGGGTGAGAAGTACACACAGTAACCCAGGAACTACTAATATTCTCTATAATATAAAAAACCTTTTCGGGATATGACTCTTTTTTATATTGAAAGAGTCCTAGAAGGCATTCTATGAAAGGGAGTCCCATTTTCCAAGTATTAGTACGCCAAGGGCTAGTGTGGTTTGGGTATATGACTTCTATAATAGGAGCTTGAGTTCTCCCATTGTGCCATCCCATGCTCCAGTTATAGTATTGGGTTTGGCAGGGACAGTGGTAGAACCCACACTAGCATACACTTTCCACTTGGCACCCCAGTTTTCACCTGTTAATGGGGTGTTAGGTGTATCAATGATTGAGGGCTGTCAATCTCTACACAATGACCAAGTGACAGGCTCAGTAGTTTCTGTCTTAATTTTACAAAGGGGTACATCTGGGGGGTTACGATTGTCCCCATCCTTTTCTCCTTTAAAGAATATGGCTTTTATAAGGGAAATATTAGCTGAAATTCCTTATTGTCAATGGAATGTGCATACCATTTAACAGTTATAGGTAAACAGAGTGTCAGGTAGTGTGGAAAAACAAGCAGGCAAATGTTCTGACACACAGATAGTATTCATAGGGACTGATAACCAATGTTATTTTTCTTCTAAAGGACCCTCTGGTAGAAGCCAGGTGCCCCCTGTCCATTTATTTCATATCACCGCTTGATAAAGGAGGCTCTGGATTACACCAGTTATGAAGCTTAAATATGGGTGGATTAAGGATATAGCTCCAGTAAATATTCTGAGTTTCAGCAGTGAGATCAAGCCTCCAAAACAAAGAGGACAAGTATCAACATGGCTCTGGTGAAATTAGTGGACACTACCGACAAAAAGGCTAGAAATCAATTTTCAGGAGTGTACGCCTACATCTTCCATGACCTCTTCAGCCGTGCTATTAGGGATTTTTAAGTCTCCCCATGTCATGCCTTTGGGTTCAGGTGGTGGAGTGGTCTCCATGTCTCCATGGCCTGCTTCCCCCAATTCTGGTGACAGGCTTGGATCAGACATCAGTGCTTGGCCATGTCCATCTGAGATAGCTGGTCAGTTAGGTCCTCAAGACACCAGAGCCTCTCCTTCTGAGTGTCCACAATGGTTGGTGGGGTCAGTCTCCCATGGCAGGGTTTCACTGTTTTAGAAGGTAGCCACAAAGGACCGGTAGGGTTTGAAACACAAGCATACCCTCTTCTCCATGTTAAAAATTCAACCAGCCCCTCCCATTTTACTTCTCCAAAAGAATATCTGTATAACACTAAGGGATGGGGCACTTTATTATCTACCCTTTGTCAATTGAAATGTTTCTTGATCAGTGTATTAAAAGAAGTATCGCAATTAAGAGAATTGTAGGTATACACGGCCAGCATTATCAGATTTCCTGGAGAGGTTTCCTGGCTCCCCATTTTTTTGTTTGTTAAGAAGAGTTTTAAAAGTATTATGGACATGTTCAATAACTGCTTGGCCTGTGGGATTATAAGAAATGCCTGTTTTGTGTTGAATCCCCTCTCTTTGTAGGAAATCTTGAGTGGATCGGGCTATACACCCTGGTATATTGTCAGTTTTAACTTGTTGTGGATGGCCCAGATGGCTAAAAGCCTCAAGCCAATGGGCCTGGATGTTTTTAGCTGATTTGCCTATAAAGGAAGAAGCATGTAATGCTCCAGAGAAAGTTTCAATAGAGACATGAATAAATTTAAATTTCCCAAAAGCAGGGTAATGGGTGACATCAGTTTGCCAGATTACTTGTGGCTCTAAGCCTCCAGGATTAGTTCCAATAGAGGGCAATACTTTACCTAAGGCCTGACAATCCAGACATTCCTTAATAATTTGGCCTGAGAATGTGGGAGTTTGAACTCCTTGTGAAGTGTATTACTATTTTGATGAAAAAAACTGATGAGAGGCAACAGCCTTTAGAAAGGTATCTACTATGCTCACTAGAGTTTCAACTTCAGCATTGCCTTCAGACATAGGACCAGGGAGACCTGTATGGGAATGCATATGAGTGACAAACAGAATATGTTCCCTTTTATATAGCAAAGTTTGCAAGGTTAAAAATAAAATGAGTAGAGGAAGGTCAACAGACTCCTGAAGGAGATCCTGGTCTATATGAAGGAAAGTATATACAGTATAACTAGAGTCACAAACCAGATTTAAGGGCTCATGAGGCCACTGTTGGAGAGCCATGACAGCTCCTGAGAGCTCAGCTCATTGAGCGAAAACACAACTTTAAGAAATACACTGCTTCCACTCATTTTTTTGCCAGGAGTTTTTCTTGAGCCATTGATAAAAACGGTCCTTGCTTTGGGTATAGGAATCTTACTAATTTTCTCTGTCAGATGAATACTGAGAATTGGGATGTTTTGTAATAATTTGTCTGAGGCAGGCTAATTTCTATTTTGCTAACAAAGTCTGTGATAGCACACTGAAATTCCAGAGACTGACTGGACAGCTGTTTTAAGTAGATTTGGGTAAGTGGGATGTGAATGATGGCTGAATCATGGCCAAAAAGTTGCTGAGTTCTCTCACATCCTTTAATATTAAGTTGGCATAGAACTTTAATATAAGTGGTCATAGTACACTGAGGTTGGTGAGAAAGAATTAGCAGTTCTATCATGCCTAACTGAAGTAAGCGGAGGTAATTAATCCAGTGGGGGTACCTAAAATTGGAAAGCAGAATAGCCTGATAGGAAATTGGCAGTAAACTCTTGTGAGTTATCTTTTCTTAATATGCTTATTGACAAGGTCCAATTCTTGGAGAGCCTGGGAGGACAAAGTTCTAAGGGAATTTAGGTTGGAGTCTCCTTTTAAGGTGTTGAGTAAATGAGTGAGGTGATGGGTGGCAATTTCTAGGCTAAGTTCAATCCAGTTAATAACACCCAATAGTTGCTAGAGGTTATTAAGGGCTGGGCATTATGGTGGATTAATTTGGAGTGTTTGTCCAGTGAAAAAGAATGTGCCCCAAGTATTTCCAAGGCTCAGACCATTGGACAATTTCAGGGGCTATAATTAAGCCTGCATTAGATATGGCCTTCTTTAAATAAACATAAGTCTTAGTTAGCATCTCAGAAGATGGGGCAGCAATCTAGATATAGTCCATATAATGATATATTATAGAATAAGGGAACTTTTCCTGGATAAGCCATAAGGTTTGATGGGTGAAATACTGGAAGATAGTTGGGCTGTTTAACATGCCCTGAGGCAGAACCTTCCACTGGAATCTCTGCAATGGCTGAGAGTTGTTAAGAACCAGGATGGAGAAAGCAAATTGCTCTCTGTCCATTTCAGCTAAAGAAATAGTAAAAAAGTAATCTTTTAAGTCAATGACTAGAAGTGGTCAATCCTTAGGAAGGCAAGCTTCTGACTAATTGTTGGGGAAGAAACAAATGTGGTGGGTCGCAATGTGCTGCTTGTGAGAAGGGCTCCCATCCCAAGGCTGTCAACCCTTGGTCATCCCTGCCTCTCTTACACATCTTGGTTTGGCTTGGAGTGCTGGATGACCCGTGCTTAAGTGTGCTTCCCTGGTTAGCTGAAGTTTAATTACTGAGACTGGAGTTCCCCATAAAGCCCCTGAATGTTTCAGAGATTGACCCTACATACCCCCCAAACCCCCCACAAACATAGGAATGCCCCATGCCTCTGTGGGAGAAAGAAAATGCCTTTTCAGAGTCTGGTGGGGACCGGAGCACTCATTCAACTTACTTTCTAACTGAGGGTGACTTCCCAGAGTGCTTAGAGGCGGAGAGAGGAGAGAAAGCGAAACTGAATGCAAAATGGTCACAAAGAAGGCAGCCTTTGAAGAAATACCTTTTCCCTTATACCTGTGGCATAACCAAAAAGCTCTTGGTGCCACTGTCCTTTTACCTGTGGGATGAAGATGCTGAATCCTGTCTGAGTAGGTGTGTGGTCTGTGTTGATGGTTCATAACCTCTGTGCCTGGTTCAGGCACCAGATGTGGGGAGCTTCAGCCAGTGGAGCTCTCCCAGCTGGGCTGCCTGTGGCCACAGATAAGAATAGAGTCTTCCAGGACACAATCTTTTTGCTGCAGGGGGAATGGGGATAGTGATTCCCTCTAGTGGAGAATGCCCCCAGCCCTTCTCTGACATGGCTTTTATTAGGGTTGGGAAGTGCAGAGGGATACAGCACATGTGCATAGCTAATCAATCAATGTCCAAAAGGCTACAGCTATAAAAAACTGACACTATCTATAGATAACAATCAAAGAAACCCAGAAATCTTTTCAGGTTGGGGTCTGCAAGATATGCAGATGTCAGATGGTTGCAAAGGAATATATTATGAAGTAGGGAGTTTCACTCCTTATGCCTTGAACTCTAACATTTGGGTTATACCAACAGGGCTTATTGCTGGGCAGAGCAGGCTTCAAAGGACAAAATGTACATCTCAGGCCTGATTCCCAAGGGAACCCTTGATGTTAGAGTTGGGTCATGTCTGCCACCTGCGTTTGTACCTGGTTTTCCAGGGAGACTTACCAGCCCCTTTCACAGCTTGCTCTCACAAGGATACAATCTCACACAGAGTAGTCCTCAACGGATCCAGCTTCTGGAGTTATTGATCCTTTGAATTGTTCTTTTCATTCTATGTCATTTAATTCTGCTCTGATCATGGTTAGTTCATTCCTTCTACTCACTCTGATCTTTGCTTGTTGTTCCTCCAGTTCTTGGAGGGGTAGGCTTATTTTGTTTATTTGAAATGTTTCTATCTTTTTTAGGTAGACCTGTATCACTATGAACTTCCCTGTCAGGCCTGCCTTCACCGTGTCCCATGTTTTGGACCGTTGCGTGTTCATTTTCATTTGTTTCCAGAAACTTTTTGATTTCTTCCTTGATTTCATTATTAATATATTCATCATTTAGTAGTCTACTTTTCAATCTTGATGAATTTAAGTGTTTTGAGTTTTTTCCTTGAAGCTGGTTTCTGGTTCAGGCCCTTGTAGTCTGAGAAAATGCTCATTGTGATTTCAGTTTTCATGAAATTGTTGAAGATTGTTTTGTGTCCTATCATGAGCTCTATTTTTGAAAAGGTTCCATATGCATTTGAAAAGAATATTTATTTTGCTTCTCTAGATGAAACTATGTATATCCATTGAGTTCACTTGGTCTAGAGCACTGTGAAATGCTGCAATATCCTTGTTGATATTTTGTTAGAAAGATCTATCCAATTTTGAAAGTGGGGTATTGAAATTCCCTACTATAATTGTAGTTGCTATCACTATCTTTCTTGAAGTCCTCCAAGATTTCCTTATATATTGTCATGTTCCTGTATTTCATGCATATGTGTTTATAATGTTTATGTCTTCTTGATGGATTCTTTCTTTGAGTATTATGAAGTGTCCTTCTCTATCTCTTTTTATGGTCTTTGTTTTGAAGTCTATTTTGTCTTATATAGGTATTGCTACCCTAGCTTTTTATTTCTGTCCATTTTCTCGTAATACTTTTTTCCAACCATTCTCTTTCAGTCTGTGTAGGTCTTTTGTTCTGAGATGGATCTCTTGTAGGTAGCATATGTGTGGGTCATGTTCTCTTATCCATTCAGCTACCCTACATCTTTTGATTAGATGATTTAATCCATTAACATTTAAGATTATTATTGATAGGTACTTATTCATTGCCATTTTACTTCCTTTGTACTTGTGTTCCTCTCTCACACTCCTTTTCTTCCTCTTCTTAAAGCAGTTCTATTAGCACTTCTGGCAGTGCTGGTTTGGTGGAGATGGATTCTCTCAGCCTACTTTTGTCTAGGAAACTCCTTATTTCACCTTCCAATTTGATTGAGAGCCTTGATGGGTAGAGTGGTCTTGGTTGCAGCCCTTTGCTTTTCATTACTTGGAATATTTCTTGCCATTCCTTTCTGGCTTGTAATGTTTCTGTTGAGAAATTAACCACTAGCTTTATAGGAATCCTTTGCATGTTCTTAATTTTTCCCTTGCTGCTTTTAAGATTCTCTCTTTGTCTTCAAAACTTCACATTTTAATTATGCTGTGTCTTTGAATAGGCCTTTTTTGTTCATCTTGATTGATACTCTTGGTGCTTTCCAAATCTGCATGGTTTTTCCTCTCTCCAAGTTCAGGAAATTTTCTTTTATTATTTTTTCAAATAGAGTTTGTATCCCTTTCTCCTTTTCTTCTCCTTCTGGTATTCCTGATTCAAATGTTACTGTGTTTCATTTGTCTTGCTGTTCCCTTAAGCTATCTTCATATTTTTAGAGTCTTTTTTCATGTAGTTACTCTACCTAGTTATTTATTTCTACCTTGTCTTCCAGCTCACTAATTTGGTCTGTTTCAGCTAGTCTGCTTGTAATTCCTTCTAGTGTATTTTTTAACGCTTTTATTGTTGTTCAAGTAGAGTTGTCTCCATTTCCCCCCACCACTCTCTCCCATCCCAGCCATCCCCAATTCCCACCCTTGATTCTATGTCTCTTTGCTTTTGCCCATGTGTCCTTTCTAGATGTTCCTGAAAACTCTTCCCCCTTTTCACCCCATTATCCCCTCCCACCTACCCTCTAGTTATTGTCAGTTTGTTCTTCATTTCAATGTCTCTGGTTATATTTTATTCCAGATATTGTATTCTTCATTTCTTACTGGTTCTTGTTTATAGTTTCAATTTCCTTTTGCATACTGTTTCAAACATGCAAGTAGGTTTTGCTTGTCTTCTCGGATGTTGCAGGGATAGGGAGATTGGGCTGGGTTTTTTTTTTTTTTTTTTCTTTTCCCGTGGTTCCATGAGGATGTGGGCTCAGTGTTGGCTTCAATATTCACAGGTCCCCAGTTTCCAGCCCACTCCCTCAGAGCACTGTGTGAATCCCCACTGTCCACTCTGTGCATTTGCTCCAGGCTAGGACCTATAATCCACCTTGTTGTGCAACCTTTTGTTTAGCCCATGAGGTACACTGAACGGAAGCAAATCGTATCTCTCCTCCTCCCTTGTTTTTGTCCTGGGTGCTTTATGCGCATAAAGTCCCTTCAAGTCAACTTAGCTTCCCTATTGGATTAAGTCTTTCTGGGGTCTATTACCTCTCTGAGCCCCTGCTGCCCTCATCTGATAAATATGTGAGGCACCCTGAGTGGGAGCAAATTGTATCCCTCCTTGCTTGTCCAGCTGGTGTGTGTGAGAGGTCCTTGCACAGTGGCTGAGATACTCTTTGGAGTGAGATCCCCTTGGGTGAAGCCAGCTGTTCCTAACAAGTGCCCAGCTTTCCACACAGACCAACTCTCTGACCAGTCCAGAGACTATCTGGGTCACAGCCAGTCATGGCCCATCTCTTTTTCCTTCTCTAGCTGTTGCCTAGCTCCCCAATTTCTCTGGTACTGTTCAAGATGGTGGCCACCACCCTAGCCCCAGCTGGTGTACACCACCAGCTGACTGTCTCTTATTGCATCTTTATCTGCCCCAGTAACTTTAAGGGCCCTGGTCTCTCTTTGCACAGGACTGACTTCCCCTCTCCGGGAAGGGTGTGAACTGCTTAGTTACAATCACTGATCCAGCTCTCCTCCAATTCTTCTGCTGTGGCCATTGTCTCTGGCACAGAGCCCAGGGACCTTCCTGTTGGTCTATAAAATCTCCTTACCATCTGTTTTTAAGCATCCCCTGAAACTTTAGTCTTTCAAACTTCATATCAGCTGGGATTTTGCTGGCTGTTACCTCTGTTCTTTGGAAGATTGGCTAGGTGTCCCAGTTGGGTGCACAAGCAAGTGAGTTCAGCTCCTACATACCTCACCTCCATCTTCCTAAGCCCTGTGGTTTTTATCCTTTATTTGTTTATTTGATAAATCATTTATTGATTTGCAATTGTTGTACTCACCTTGCATTCTCAGTATAAATTTCACTTGATCAAGATTATTACCTCTTTGATGCATTTTTGTATTGGGTTTGCTATTTTTTTTTTTTTTAGGATTTTAGCAGCTATGTTCATCAAGGACATTGGCCTGTAATTTTTGTTCTTCTGTAAAAAGTATATTTTATTGATTATGCTATTATAGTTGTCCCAATTTGCCACACCCCTCTGCCTGGTACACTCCCTTCCCTCTAGCAATCCCTCCCCTAGTTCATGTCTATGGGTCATGTGTGTAAGTTTTTGGCTACCCCATTTCCTATGCTATTTTTAACATCACTCTATTTTTTTCCTACCAATTGTGCTTCTTAATCTCTATACTATTTCCCCCATTCACACCTTCCCCCACCAGCTGATAACCCTGCAAATGATCTCCATGCCTATAACTTTTTTTCTATTCTGCTCGTTTGCTTGGCATTTTTTTAGATTCAATTGTTGATAGTTGTGATTTTTTTTGTCTTTTTAATGTTCATGATTTTGATCTTTTTTTTCTTAAGTAAGTACCTTTAACATTTCCTGTAATAATGGCTTGATGATGATGAACTCCTTTAAGTTTACCTTATCTGGGAAGCACTTTATTTATCCTTTCATTCTAAATGATAGCTTTGCTGTAATGTAATCTAGGTTATACATCCTTGTTTTTCATTACTTCAAATGCTCTTGCCAGTCTCTTCTTGACTGCAAAGTTTCTTTTGAGAAATCAGCTGATGGTCTTATGGGAACTTGCCTGTAGGTAAGTCTCTGCTTTTCTCTTGCTGCTCTTAAGGTTCTCTCTTTATCTTTAACCTTTAGCATTTTAATTATGATGTGTCTTGATGTGGTCCTCTTTGGGTCTAACTTTTTTTGGACTCTTTGTTCTTCCCAGAAATGACTGTCTACTTCTTTCACCAAATTAAGAATGTTCCCTGTCATTATTTTTTCAAAGAAGTTTTTAATTTCTTGTTTTTTCTCTTCTCCTTCTGGCATCCCTATGATTTTGAAGTCTGGTTGATTGCTTATTTCTTCTTTATGTTCCAAATCATTTATTTGAACCTTAGCTTCCTTCCTTTCACTGTTGGTTCCTTGTTGATTTTTATTCATTTTACTGAGTGTAGGCTTCATTTGTTTGCTTATGCTTTTGCTGTATTCATTAAGTTCTCTGAGCATCTTTATCACCAATGTTTTGAACTCTGCATATGTTAGGTTGGCTACCTCCATTTCACTTATTTCTTCTTCTGGGGTTTTGTTCTATTCTTTCATTTGTGCCATACTTCTTTGTCCCCTCAATTTGGCATCCTCCCTCCTAACCAGGTGGGTAGGAGCGACTCCACCCTGCCTATACTTCTGGATGAATGTGGCTTCCTTAACTCTTTGGTTGTCAGACTTTCATACACCTCAATTTTATGATGGTTCTGGGTGTTATTCATGTTGAGATCTGCTTGTAATTCTTTCTGTGTTTGTGTGAGGAGTTGAAACATGTCTACATACACCTCCATCTTGATTGGAAGGTCCTAATTTTCTTTTCTTGTAGTGTCTTTATCTGGTTTTGGAATCAGGGTAATGCTGGCCTCATAAAATGAGTTTGGGAGCTTCCTTCTTCTTGAACTTTTCAAAATAGTTTGAGATATAAAGGTGTTAGTCCTCATAATATTTTGTAAAATTCACCTGTGAAGCCATCTGTCCAAGCCTTGTACTTTTTGGAGATCTTTGATTACTACTTCAATTTCCCT
Source organism: Carollia perspicillata (assembly GCA_004027735.1). Lineage (NCBI taxonomy): Eukaryota > Metazoa > Chordata > Mammalia > Chiroptera > Phyllostomidae > Carollia > Carollia perspicillata. The sequence continues at coordinate 18,636 of PVKM010005779.1, read as the reverse complement.
AGATATAATCTGTCTATTCAGATTTTTTTCCTGATTTACTTTTGGAAGATTGTGTGTTTTTAGGGATGTATCCATTTTGTCCAAGTTTTCCAGTTTGTTGGTGTATATTGTTCATAATATTTTCTCATAATGCTTTGTATTTTTTTGGTGCCCATTATTTCTCCCCTTTCATTTCTGATTGTATTTAATTGAATCCTCTCTTTTTTCTCTTGATTAGTCTGGTTAAATGTTTTCAATCTTGCTAATCTTTTTAAAGAACCAGATCTTGGATTCATTGATCTCTTTTTAAAATATTGTTCTTCCCTGGCTGGTGTGGCTCAGTAGATTGAGCATAGGCCTGCGAACCAAGGAGTCACTGGTTTGGTTCCCAGTCAGAGAACATGCCTGGGTTGCAAGCCAGGTACCCAGTGGGAGTGCATAAGAGGCAGCCACACACTGATGTTTCTCTCCTTCTCTTTCTCTTTCCCTTCCCCTCTCTCTAAAATAAGTAAATAAAAATCCTTAAAAAATAAATTGTTGTTCAATTAGAGTCGTCTCTATTTTCACCCCATTGCTCTCCTCTGATTCATCCATCCCTACTCCCTAAGTCAGTCCCCACCGTGTTGTCCATTACTATGGGTCTTTTGTACATGTTCCTTAACTAGACACTTCCCCATTTTTTCCCAATTATCCCTCTCCCCACTCTCCTCTGGTTATTGTCAGTTTGTTCTTTATTTCCAGGTCTCTAGTTCTGTTTTGCTTTTTTTTTGTTGTTGTTGTTCTTTAGGTTCCACTTATAAGTGAGATTGAATGGTAATTGTCTTTTGCTGCCTAGTTTATTTCACTTAGTATGTTACTGATCTTTTGTATGATTTTTTAGACTCTTCTGTCTACAAGGTATCCAGCCATGCAATATGAAAAATAGAAATGTTTAGTGAAGAGGAAAAAGATACAAGAAATATTGTAGGTCAATGATACCTCTGTCAGCTTCAAATTTGGCACCTTGGAACTGCACACAGTTCTCCCAATTGCCATCAGCTTCTTCTGTGGTATTTCATGAATCTCATGAAAGATCTGAAATCTCTTCCTTTTCAAAGGTAATTTTACTTTTGGGAAACCTGGAGTCACAGGACACCAAATCTGGGCTTTAGGGGAGCTGAGTCACCTGGATGATCTTATGTTTCACCAGAAACTCTGCACAAAATGTGGTGCATGAGTAGGCATGTTGTAGTGATGAAGTTTTCAATCCCCAGTTGCCCAAAGCTGCACCCTTATTAATCATTTCAATAGTTTCTATGGAGGAATGTTCAAGTTTAATGCATAAGTTGATGCAGATCTGTTGCTCTATGTACTCAGTCATTTTGAATACAATAACCACACAGTACACATGGTTACTGAACAGTGTCTACAGTCCTCATTGACTAGTACAGTGAAGTGGTCATTGTTTTCACACATACATTCCAGTCCAATCTCCTTGACCACCAGGTTACATTGTTGTCATGCAAACTATCCTCATTATATTAACAATGGTAGGAATTTCTTTTGGACAGGCCTAATATGTTGTTTCTTGCTCTGATGTTTATTATTTCCTTCCTTCTACTGTCTTTGGCTTTTTCTGTTTGTTTTTTTCAAGTTTCTTTAAGTGTAAACTTAGATTGTTTACTTGACTTTTTTTTTTTTTTTTTTTTTTTTTTTTTTTTTTTTTTTTTTTTTTTTTTTTTTTTTTTTTTTTTTTTTTTTTTTTTTTTTTTTTTTTTTTTTTTTTT
>PVKM010005779.1:0-16791 GCA_004027735.1 Carollia perspicillata | reverse complement strand
ATCTGTTGACTTCTCCCTTGATCTCATTGTTAACCCATTCATTGTTTAATAGCACGTTATATAGCTTCCATGTTTTTATATGTTTTACAGTGTTATTTTTGTGATTGATTTCTAGTTTCATACTATTGTGGTTAGAGAAGATGCTTGGTATGATTTTAATCTTCTTAGATTTACTGATACTTGTTTTGTGTCTCAACGTGTGGTCTATCCTAGAAAACAATTCATGTGCACTTGAAAAGTATGTATAATCTGCCTACTTTGGATTGAAATGCTCTGAAGTTATCAATTAAATCCATTTAGTCTAGTGTATAGTTTAAGGCTGCTATCCCCTTGTTTATTTTCTGTCTGGAACACATATCTATTGAGGTCAATAAAGTATTAAAATTCTTGACTATGATTGTATTTCTTTTTTTTTGATGAAAAATAAAAACATTTATTGAAGAATATATAAGAAACAAGAAACATTGCACATAGGACAATGATGCCTCAGTCCCCTTCAAAGTAAGTACCTTGGAATCTCACACCTTTCCCAGTAATCCTTCCACTATTCAGCACACTATGAAAAACACTTTGTTGGAAATGACATCAGGTATCCTGTTGAATTTTCCTGAATCTCATTATGGTCTGAAATCTCTTCTCTTTCCAAAGTAATTTTAGTTTTGGGGAAAGCTAGAAGTCACAGGCTGCCAAATCTGGGCTGTCGTTTGGCATTCCAGGTGCTTTGTTTATTGTAAGCCTTCTAGAACATGCATCACTTTCAACATATTCTTGACCACCTTTGAAGCATTTATGATACACTTTTATTTGTGCTGAACTCATTGCATCATCCCTGAAAGCCTTCTGAATTATCTGAATAGTTTCCATGGAGGAATGCTCCAGCTTAACACAAAATTTCATGCAGGTTCATTGCTCTGTTTGCTCATTTTGAACATGATGGACACACAGTACACAAGCTCACTCAATGGTCTCTACTGCCCCCATTGACTAGTACAAAACTTATCACTGTTCACACATGTGCATTCCAGTCCACTCTTCTGGCTGTCAAATTACATAAGTGTTGTGCATACTGCTCCCATTATATTAAAAGTGGCTGGGTTTTTCCCAGACAGTTCTCACACTATTTAGGTCTATCAGAACTCTTAGACTACTTCTTAAATTAATCCTGTTTTCCATTTTAAAATTAAGTTTATTTTCACTGGCAACTTTAAGACTGTAGCACCTTAAATAGCCACTTTTCTGACATTCAGGGTAACTGAAAAGCATGTCATTAATGTTATAAATTATACATAAAAATCAGTCCCATTACTTTAAAATCATTTCCAATAATAAATCTCTACTGTTTTTGGTACTGAATAGTTTGTTACCATCTGTATAAGATCACTTTTAGCTGTTGGCATTTCTACTTCACAGTGTTTCCCCTCCTTTTTAAAGTGAAAGATAACCTAATGATAATAATGAGTGTCCTTTCACTTAATTTATATGCATACACACACTGCCACTTTGTGAACAAAACACCTTCTAAGAGCAAGAGAGCTATATATGTGACATATGTTTATCTAATTTAAAATTATCCACAATGTGACTATTGCAAATGGATAAAACCTCTAATTTTTCACTTGGGACTTTGCCAACTTTATTCAACCCTCTGCTCATTGATGTATAAAAAATTAGGCTACAATGGTGATACTTTTTGGGAGTTCTGGCCAAGATGGAGGTGTAGATGGAAACACTTCACTTCCTAACACCACCAAATGAAGGACATCAACAAATTTAAAAACAAACAAATGAACAGAAAACAACCAGAACTGCCAGAAAATTCAAATTGCATGGATGTTAACAACCAAGTAGTTAGAGAAGAAACATTCATTCAGCTCTGGCTGATGTGGCTCAGTGGATTGTGTGCTGGCCTGAGAACCAAAGAATTGTTAGTTGTATTACCAGGCTAGGGCACATGTATAGATTGCAGGCCAGGTCTCCAGTAAGGGGTGCACAAGAGGCAAACACACATTAATATTTCTCTCCTTCTCTTCCTCTTCTACCCACTCTAACAATAAATAAATGAAATATTTCTTAAAAGAAAAAGAAGAAACATTTATCCAGACTGGTAGGAAGGGCAGAGATGTGGAGCCAGAGCAGAGACGACATGTGATAAAGTGGTGGACAGGACAGGCAAGGCTGTAGCTGGCAGATGAGACTGCCCACATTTGCATGAAGATAAGTGGAGAGGAATAACTTGGGAGTGAGACAGACTGTGCAACCCAGAATTCCAGTGTGGCAGAAATAAAGCCTCAACACCTCAGGCTGTAAAAATCTGTGGGTGTTGCAGTGGCAAGAGAAATACCCAGTATCCCAAGAGAGTCCATTGAAGAGGCCAAGAGGATACTAGAACAAACATAAGCCTAGCCACCTGGTAATCAGCACCTGAAAGGGCACGATGTGCTGGTGGGAAGCAAGGGACGTGACAGAAAGTGGGACGTGAGAGCAGAACAAGTGAGCAAACAGCATTGTTCCCTCTCTGATTCCTCTCCCACATACAGCTCCACAACATAGTGCAGTGAGTTGTCCCACCCTGGTGAATAACTAAGTCTCCATCCCTCACAACATAACAGGTGCACCAAGAAAAAAAAATAGCCTAAATAAAATAACAGATCAAAACTCGAAAAATAGAACTAAGTGATGAAAAGAGGTAATCAGGATGCTCATAGATTGAGCATCACAGAATCAGGAGCTCACAGAAATAATTGAGTGTGGTCACAAAATGAAGGCTATACAATGTGGGAAAAACTCTGCGCAAGTCTCCCCATCAGCCACAGATAAAAATAATACTATCAAGACATGATTTGCTTGGGGAGGAGAGGTGGTCAGACTCTCAAAGGAGAAAGACCCAGAGCCCCTTCCTCAATGGCTTTTTATTAAGTTCATAACACACAGGGATACAGGTAAAGCTCATCAATCAATGTCAGGCAGCAAGGATAAAACAATAGATAACATTCAAAGAAATCTGAGGCCTTCCTTAATCTGAGTCAGTGTCTGTCAAGTAAGGGGGTTGCAATAAACTTTAGGAGACATTTTCATTTTCTGCCCGAACACTTATCATATGGATGAGAGCACTCTTAGCAAAGCAGACTTCACAGGATTTTATGAAATCTTTGTTATGCCCAATTATTCCAGAACCTACTCTCGCTGGCAGAGGGCTGCACCCGCTCCCATCAAGATTCATGCTTAAGTGGATTAGAGGCAGGAAGCGCTTCTCCTGGAGCTTCTCCCAGATGGAAAGGGGACTTGGGCCATGTCAAAATAGCTGGGGAGGGGTAAGGGTTTTTTGCCCTATTTTTCACCCTCCCAAATCCTACCTTTATGGACTCCCAAGTGATCGTGTCTGGCTCAGGTTGCCCCCCCAGGGGGGTCGTACCCGTCATTGACTACCAACCAAGTGTTGTAGGCTAGAGATGGCAGAAGCAGTGGTCTTGCCTGGGAGATAAGCTTTGTTTCCTCAGTGGCTCACAGTCCAGAGGTTGCTCACTCAGCCTTAGCCATGGGGGACAGGTACAACTCCTGAAACCACGCAGAGTGGTTCCCAACAATACAGAGTGAAATAAAAGAATATATGCAGGGAATCAACAATGAATGGAAGAAAACCAGGACTCAAATCAATGATTTGGAAGAAAAGCAAGAAGAGAATGAAGAAACAAGAATTTTAAAAAATCACAATAGTATGAGAAACTTCTGGGACAACTTTAAACATCCCAACATCTGAATCATAGGAGTGCCAGATGAGAAGAGGAAGAACAAGAAATAGAATACTTATTTGAACAAATAATGAAGGAAAACTTCCTCAATGTAGTGAAGGAACTAGACATGCAAGTCCAGGATGCTCAGAGAGTCCCAAAGAAGTTGGATCCAAGAAGAAGCACACCAAGATACATCATAATTACACTACCCAAGATTAAAGATAAGGATAGAATCTTAAAAGCAGCAAGAGAAAATGAGTTCTACAAATGAGTTCTAATACGATCATCAACTGATTTCTCAAAAGAAACCTTACAGGCAAGAAAGGGGTGGAAAGAAGTATTCAAAGTCATTAAAGGCAAGGACTACATGAAATATTCCTCTATCCAGCAAAGCTATCATTTAGAATGGAAGAGCAGATAAAGTGCTTCCCAGATAAGTCAAGTTAAAAAAGCTCATCACCACCAAGCCCTTATTATATAAAATGTTAAAGGGGCTTATCTAAGAAAAAGAAGATAAAAAACTATGAACAGTAAAATGACAACAAACTCACAACTATCAACAACTTAACCTAAAAAACAAAATCTAAAACTAACCAAATAACTAGAACAGGAACAGAATCACATAAATGGAGATCACATGGTTATCAGTAAGGAGGGGTAGGGGGAGAATGGGGGAAAATGTAAGAAACAAAATTGGTAGGCACAAAATAGAAGGGGGAGATAAGAATAGTATAGGAAATGTAGAAGCCAAAGAACTTGTATGTACGACCTATGAACATGAGCTAAGAGGGCTAATGCTGGAGGGTGGAGATACGCAGGACAGAGTGGGATAAATGGGAGAAAAAATGTGGCAATTGTAATAACATAATCAATATGCTATATTTAATAATAGGCTACAATGATACATTCGGACAATAGGTGTCACCATCTAATTACCTATAAATACCTCAAATTTAGGGCTTTAAGTTTTGCAATGAATCTGGGGTTCCTGATTTTGGTAAATATGCTACCTTATCTATTATGTCATTTTGAAACTTAAACTGTCATTTTTAGAAAGAAAGGTTCCTGTACATTGCTAATTAATTCATTTCTTAGCTTCCCTCTTCTTAAAACTATTACTCAAATGCTAATATTTAGTCTATGAAAGTAATTATATTATCCTTATATTTTATTGTTGTTAAATTACAGCTGCCCCATTTCCCCCCCATTACTGTACTCTGCCCTACCCACCCCCACCACCCACCTTCAACCCTCCCTCCATTGTCTTTGTCTGTGGATCCTTTATGCATGTTCCTTGATGACCCTTCACCTTCTTCCTCTCATTATTCCTTTTCCCTCTGCCATCTGGTTATTATCATGCCCGTATTTCTTTTAATCTCTCCTTTCTGTCCATCATGTTTTACTTCACATATTTAGGTGATCCTATGTTGGGTGCATTAATGTTTACTAGGAGTATATCTTCTTGTTGAATTGTTCCCTTTTTCATTATGTAGTGTCTATACCCTTCGTTTTAAAGAATATTTTTTTCAAATATAAATACTGCTTCCTCAGCTTTTTTCCCTTCCATTTGCATGAAATATCTTTTTCCATCTTTGTACTTTTAGAATTTAGGTATCTTTCTATCTAATATGGGTATTTGGAGGCAGCATATATATGGGTCTTGTTTTCTTATCCATTCAACTACTTTATGTGTTTTGGTTGGGGCACTTAAGCCATTTACATTTAAGGTGATTTTTGATAGATTCATATATGGTACCATTTTATTCATTTTTCTTTTGTTTTCCTTTTCTTCTTATTCTTCTCAAATCAAGCCCTTTAACATTTGTTGCAGTAGTGTTTTGGTGTTAAAACTCCTTTAGATTTTTCTCACCTGAGAAGCTCTTTATTTCTCTTTCAATTCGAAATAATAGTCTTCCTGGTTAAACTAGCCTTGGTTGTATGTCCTTGCTTTTCATCACCTTGAATATTTCACACCACTCCCTCTGGACTGAAATATTTCTGTTGAAAAATCAGATGAAAGTCTAATTGGTGCTCCCTTGTGTATAACTAGCTGCTTTTCCCTTGTGGCTTTATCTTTTTGTTTTTAATCTTGGTCAATTTAACTATGGTACATCTCAGTTTAGGCCTCTTTAGGAACAACTTATTTGGGACTCTCTGAGCTTCCTGGACTTGTGGGTCTTTTTTCTTCACCAGATCTGGGAAGTTTTTGGTTATTACTTCTTCAAATAGGCTCTCAATCCCTGCTCACTCTCTTCTACTTATGGTATTACCATGATACAGATGTGGTTGTGATCCATGTACAAAATATTTCTTAAGCTTTCTTTTAAATTTCTTTTATTTTTCCTGTAATTCTTGGTGTTTTTTATATGTGATCTAAATCAATTATTTGATCCTCTGCTTCATCCTCTGCTAACTTAGTGTTCATTCTTTCCAGTGTATTATTTATTTCAGATATTGCATTCTTTATTTCTGATGGGTTCTTTTTATGGTTTTTATGTCTTTTTCCATGCTATTGAATATTCTTATGATGATTACTCTATCTTAGCTGATAAATTGCTTGCCTCCATTTCATCTAGTTCTTCTTCTGGAGAATTATTTCATTCTCTCATTGGGAGTACATTTATTCCCACTTTGGCTGCTTCTTTGTATTTGTTTATATGTATTAGGTAGATCTGCAAAGACTCTGGTATAGGCCTTTTTTAGAAAGGCCTGCTTGTGGCCTACCTTGTTCAGTCTGTTTGGAGTTATGATCAATCCACAGCTTGTAGCTTCCTCTGCTGGTCCTTTGTGTGCAGAAAGAACCAGGAAACACAACATGGCTAGCTTTAACCAGCAATTAGACCAGGAGACGTTTAGCTGAACTCTCAGAGCTCCCTGAGATCTGTCTTATTAAGCTAATTAGTTATATAGCTTCAAGCTGTACTCAGCAGCCCAGCTTAAGTTTTACAGGGTGGGTCAGAGTAATTCCTGTTGGGAGTGCTATTGCTCTCCCTTAGTCTAATGCCACTTGGAGAGGAGTGCTCTGCCTGAAAAAGATGGCTTTTGTGGTATGGAAGATGACTCAGCACTGGAATCCTGGTGACTAACCATTCAGTTCCCTCTAGGGCCACCAACCCCAGGCTATCCTCAAGTATCTGTAGTCCACTCTGCCCTCCCACTACTGTAGTCCAGGGTAAATGGCTGCAAACAAAATTTTGTGCATTGGCCCTTTAAAAGATTCTCTGTGTCTTCAGCAGTCTCTCTGGAGAAACAGAAACTACTATTGGGGGGGTCCCTAGCACACAGAACCCTGTTGGGGACCGCTCTGCCTGGTTTCAGGAGTTGTAATCGCCCCCCGTGGCTAAGGCTGAGTGAGCAACCATCAGGCTATGAGCCACTAAGGAGACAAAGCTCATCTCCCTGGCAGGAGTGCTGCTTCTGCTTCATCCATCTCTGGCCCCCAATGCTTGGTCAGTTAGTCAATGACTGGCAAGACCCCTCAGAGTGGGGGCAACCTAAGCCAGACACAATCACTTGGGAGGCCCTCAAGGAAGGACTTGGGGGGCTGCAGCAAAGAGGGGGTGATGGACCCTCGCTCCCTGGCTATTCTGACATAGCCTGAGTCTTCATTCTGTTTGCAAAATGTCTCCTAATCTCTTGACTGCCTTACTTCCCCTGCCTGATTTAAGCCTGAGACAATACCTTAAGTTTGAGACAATGCTGGTGGTGGAAGGAAAGGGCAGGTTCCCTAGAGCAATCAGGCCTAACAAAGAATATGTAAAATCCTGTGAAACCTGCTTTGTTTAGAATGCTCTCAATAAAATGATAAGGGTCCAAGAGAGAAGTGAGTTTGTTCCTCAAAGTTTTATGACTCTTTAGCTATCTGACCCTGACTCAGAATAGGCCCTCAGAGTTCTTTGTTATCTATTGTTTAACCCTTACTGCTTGACATTGATTGATGAGCCTTACCTGTGTCCCTGTGTGTTGTGAACCTAATAAATACCATTGAGGTAAGGACTTGTGGCTCTTCTCCCTTGAGAGGTTGACCACCTTTCCTCCCCAAGCAGATCATGTCTTGGTAGCATTATTTTCATCTGTGATGGTTGGGGAGGGGAGGTTCTGTAGGCGGAGCCCCCTCACAGAACCCAACTGCTTTCCACAGCCTTCTATTATTGGGTTCCTTTCCTGTTTCTGGTGCTATAGGCTGTGGATCCCAGCTTGGGGTTTTGGCCCATACTTCCCAGGTGGATGCCTTCAACTGCTGAAATGTCCTTTCACCACTTAATCTGACACTCAAAGGAGCCCACGCTGCCCTCTCACTTCTCCTTTGCACTCTCTACCAGTCACATTGTGATGTGTCTACTTCTGTCTGTCCCACAAAAGGAATCACTTTTAAATTTCTTTCTCCGAAGTTTCATTTTTAGTATATATAACACTAGTGAATTTTTGTACCTTATTTAGTACACTGCAACTTTTCTATCCTTGTTTATTGTTCTAATAGTTTTTTTTGTTAGAGTTTTTAGGACTTTCTACACACAAAATCATGTCATCTGCAAAAATGGACGCTTTCACTTCTTTGCTAATTCAGATGTCTTTTCTTCCTCTTGTCTGATTGCTCTGGCTAGGATTTACAGAACTATGTTATATAAGAGCGGTGTTAGTAGGCATCTTTGTCTCTTATTTCAGAGAAAAAGCATTTAGTTTTTCTCACCATTGAATATATTAGCTGAGGGCTTATTATATATGGCCTTAATTATGTTGGTGTACTCTCCTTTTAAATTAATTTTATTGAGAGTTTTAATCATAAATGGATGTATCTTATCAAGTGTTTTTTTCTACATCTATCGATGAAATCATATCAACTTTTTCCTTAGTTTTGTTAATCTGTATTTCATCGATTCATTTTTGTATGTTAAACAATCCTTTGCACCTGGAATAAACTCTGTTTATTCATTGTGTATTATTTTTAAAATGTATTGTTGTATTTGATTTTCTAGTATTTTGTGTAAGATTTTTACATTTGTATTCATCATAAATATTGGCCCATAGTTTTCTGTTCTAGTGTTATCCTTGCCAAGTTTTGGTATCATGGTTAGGTTGGCCCCATAAAATGTGTTAGGATATATTGCCTCTTTTTCATTTTTTAAAAGAGTTTGAGAAGAAAAGTATGAAATGTTCTTTGAATGTTTGGTAGAATTCACTGGTGAACTATTTGGTCCTGGACTTTTTATTTTTATTTTTTGCGATGTTTTTGATGATTGTTTTAACTTCCTCATTGTTTATCAGTCTATTTAAATTTTTCACTTCTTCATGATTCAGTCTAATAAGCTTATATATTTTAGGAACTCATCCATTCACCTAAGTTATTAAATTTTGTGGCTTATAATCTTTCATAATATTCTAGTATAATTGTTTGTATATCTGTGGTAACTTCTTCTCTTTCATTTCTTATATTGTTCATATGAGTCTTTTTATTTTTTCCTCAGTGAGTCTACCCAGGAGTTTTTGAATTTTATTAATCTTCTCAAAGAACCAGCTCTTTGTTTTATTAATTTTTTGTATAGTCTTTTTATTCTCTATTTTAACCACTTTTCTGATTTTTTTTTATTCCATGTCTTCTTCTGACTTTGGGTTGCTTTTATTCTTCTTTTTCTAGTTCTTTAAGATGTGATATGTTGTGCACTTGGGATTTTTCTTGTTTCTTGAGCAAGGCTTGAAATGACATAAACTTTCTTGTTATTACTGCTGTTGCTGCATTCCTGTAATTTTGTTATGTTGTACTGTCATTCTGATTAGTCTCTCTATATTTTTTTATCTCACGTTTTATTTTTTCTTTCACTCAGTCTTTTTTTGAGTATTGTGTTTGTTTAACCTCCACATATTTGTATTGGTCTCTTTAGTTCTTTCTTCAGTTTACTTTTCATTTTAGAGCATTGTGGTCAGAGAATATGCTTGGTATAATTTCAATCTTCTTGAATATGTTGAGGCTAGTTTGGTGACCCAATATATATTCTATCCTTGAGACTATTTCATGTGCACTGTAAAAATATATATAATCTGATGTTTGGGAATGAAAGGTTCTCTAAATGTCAATTATGTCCCTTTCATGTAATGTGTCATTTAAGGCTGATATCTTTTTGTTGGTTTTCTGCTGAGATGGTCAGTCTAGAGATGTCAATAGAGTCTTTAGGTCCCCAACTATGATTGTGTTTTTTGTCAGTTTCTCTCTTTAGTTCTGTTATTATTAATTTTATATATTTTGGTGCTCCCTGATTGAGTGCATATATATTAAGATAAATTATGTATTCTTGATGTAGTATCCCCTTTATCATTATAAAATTGTCCATCTTTTTCTCTTGTTACCTTTGTTATCTTGAAATCTATTTTCTCAGATAGAAGCATGGCTACATATGCTTTTTGTGAATGTTAATTTGCTTGGAAAATTATTTTCCACCTTTTCACTTTAAATCTACTTTTGTCTTTGCAGTTTAAATATGCAGCTTGCCTTTATTTCTTATAGTTCTTCTTCTGGAGAACTGTCTTTTTTTTTTTTAATTTAGGGCCTAATTATTTGTATTTCTATTTTGGCTGCCTCTTTGTGGTTTTTTTTGTGTATTAGGTCAGTCTGTAAAGACTCTGGTTAAGGCCTACATTAGATACTTCCTGTGACTGGCCCTAGGGAACTTGTTTGGAGCTATCAGTGGTCTCCAGATTGTGGATCCCTCTCCTGGGCCTGGGTGTGCACAGAAACAACCAATTTTTTCACTAAGGCCAGCTTTTGAAGCAACAGGTCCTGGGTAAGTTCAGCTAAAGTCTCAAAGCACCCAGAGAATTGGCTCAACCTACTGGCCTTCTGTTGGGTTTAATTACTGAAAGTGCCTCCTGCTGTACCTTGCAGCAGCCTGTGCTTAAACTCAACAGAGTGGAGCTAGAGGGATCTCTGATTCCACGTGGAGGGGATGGCTCTTCTTAAGAAAGATGGCTTCTGCATTATGGGGAATGACTGACCACGGAAAGCCTGGTAGCTCAACCTTTAGCTTTCTTCCCAGAGCCATCAAACCCAGGCTCTCTTCATGTGGCTCTAGTCTGCTCTCTCCTCCCTCTGCCAGAGGTCAGGATAAGCAGCTGCAAATGCAATTTTGTTTGTTGGCCTTTTAAGAGACTCTCTTCATTTCTAGCCATTTCTCTGTGGCAGACAGAAACACCTTTCCACACCTTGATATTTTTTTGGTTCTTTTCTTTGTTCTGGTGCTTTAGGCTGGTGAGCCCAGCTGGTGGTTTAGATCCCACACTTCTCGGGGAGAACTCCCTAGCTGCTGAAATATCTCTATAGAACTTCAGATGCCTACTTTTACAGAACAGAACAGCCCCCTCCCCCCCGTCCCCGCAGGATGGTATACTAACACCATCCGTACCACCTACTGGGCTCCATTGCCTGCTGCCAATCAGAAAGACATCTCTCAATGACAGAGATCAGTGAAAAGGAAAGGAACTTATTATTTATCTGAAATACAAACTAAACTTCTCCACAAATGCACACAGTCATCCAGGTACCCTCCACATGGCCAAAGGGAGAACTTCCAAAGCCTCATGGTCCTGACTCTCACCCAAGCTGCATGGACCCAACCAAGACACCAAAGTCACGTGGTCCTAAATAGATGCGTGGTCCCTAAAAGAGAGACACCCAATGGCTGCCACACCTCCATTTAAATCCCAGCACCAATCTTCCTCTGCAGCCCCATTTCTGGCTCCTCCCACAATTAGCCTCAGCTGCCAGCATTCTGGGCAGGTGTGGCCCTGTGGTGTGGAGCCAATTATCTCCAGACTCTTCTGGACCCTATCACAAATCCCTATTTGGGGCTCCCCTCTAGGCTGCACCCTGTTACACCATGGGAGCCAGGTCAGTTCTTTAATGCTTCTGCATTTTGTACCAGTCTCACTGTGGTGATGAGACTTCTTCTGTAAGTATTTAGTTATAAGGTTTCTCTCCAGCTATTTTTTAGTTGGTTATTCTGGATGATTTTTCTATAATTTAGTTGCAATTACAATTTGGTCCTGGAAAGTGGTTATGTGACTTCTACCTAGTCTGCTGCCCTCTTGGATATCTATAATTTTTAAGACTATAATGTGCCCAGTATATCTATGAGTTTTGATAATTTTTTGTTTCCTGTCCTATATCTTGGGGGAAAAACACTTTGTGTTGCACACATAAATCTAAAGATCAAGTAATGAGTCAATGCTTTAGGTTTAAAATGTAGCCAACATGGTAGGTAGAACTTACAATAAATTGGTAGAAAGATTACATAGAAATGGTGATAAGATAGTGATAAGACACTGGGAATTTAGATTAATGGCAAATAGAGTGCAATATGAAGGCATGGAGAAATAAGAAATAAGGATCAGTGTAGACCAAAAAGGGGGTTCTATGAAAATAACCTCACAGGGTGATCAGATTATAAATTTATAGCAAGGCAGGTCTATGGTGGGTAAGTTACACTGGAGGCCTGTAATTTTTTAGTAAAAGGTTTATTTTTTTCCTTAATCAAGCCCTATCCATTTTCCATGCTCCTGGATTAACACACCTTTGAAATCAACCAAAATCACCCTTAAAAATACACATAATCTTTTAAACTATTCTGCAATGCAATCCCCAACTTGCTATTATCCCACCCTCATGTAATCTTTTTTGTGTTTCCTTCTTGAGTTCAAATGCATAAAAGAAACTCCAAAACCATTATTCTCTGGAGCATTTGAAATCTTGTTCTCCAATGCATATCATCAGTTTGGCTCAAATAAACTCCTATAAAATTCTCTATAGGTTTGGATATTTTTTCTACCAACACCAAAAAAAAAAAAAAAAACACACACACACAACAGAGTAAAAAAGCTATTTAATGTCCACATAAGAATGTTGAAACCTGTAGAACATTTATTTCTTAAAAAATTGAGCCAGAGAAATACACCTGGAAGTGAGACCTCCACACACTGAGATAAATGCTTCAGTGAATAAGAGTTTTGGGTTTTTTTTTTTTTTAATGTATTTGAGATCAATGAAGAGATTAAGAAAGATTACATAAAGGTGAAGAAAGCAAGACAGGCATCAGATTACAAGACAGTTAAGATTTTGTGCTCGCTTGAAGAGGGTCACAATTTATTTATTATTTTTTTTCTTATTTTGAGGGTACATTTTTTAGATCTGGGGACAGTGAAACAGGGAAGGGCCTCGGATAGAAAAAGCAGCAGGAGACAGCTTAGGCAGAGCTGATGTCAGCTTCCTGGAGAGTCAGAGGAAAGAGACCTTAGGGACGGGCTAAGGGATTTACCTGAGAATGATCAGCTTCTGCCCACTGCTCCCCTTGTTGTAAATCTCATGGTGTCAGATTTTAGGAGATGCATGCTTGTCGGGCAAGAAAATGGGGAGCAGAAAGGTGTGGGCATGCTGCCAAAAGGGAGATTGCATTAAAATATTCACACTTTAGAAGGCAGAGTCAGAAAAAAGGCACATTAAATGTATGTTATTCTAGATTAACAAAAATAATGGACAGGGATTACTTAAGGAAAAGACAAGCTTTTTACTAAAGAGGTTATATGTATAGGTTGTGAGTAACACCATGAACTGCCCAGTTAGGAATTTATGATCAGATCACTACATTCTGTAGAGCCTCTTTTTTTTGTTCATAGTAAATCGAAGTGATAGTGAACACAGACCAAGTCAAAAAATGTTAAAGTTGAGGCAAAATTAAATAATATCACATTTTTAATATTATCATTTTACAATGAAGGAAACAGATACCTAAAGTGACATTCTAGTACATGATCCATCTAGGAGTTTATCCTTGCTCTCAGGATGAGACTTTTTCCTCTGTTGTCAATATGGTAGGAAGGAGGACAAAGAACAGAGTGGGGTATTGCTATTAGAAACCAGTATGGGTAAAGACTTACTTGAAGAAGTGCTAATAGGGAAATGAAAGGCCCAATAAAAGACAAGTGGTTGTGGAAGTCAGTGAGATGTTTTTTCAAATAGAGAAGTGGGAAGAGGGCAAGGTTTCTGTTGGCAGAAAGGGGCATAATGTACTAGATTGTGAAACTGTGAGGATAGAAACATGGCTTCAGAGTTCTGAAGAGAGTGCTCTTTCTAGGAGAACAAAAACCACCCATTGAGGTAAATTTAGGAAGAGTGCCAGATAAGAGCACAAACAAAAATAAACATGAGGATGCCTGTGGCCTGAGCACCCATGGGGCAAGAAGTGAAGCCTGTGGAAGACTAGTGATTAGGAGAAGAGTGCTGACCTCCCCCAGAATAGCCAGAACCATTTAGTCAGGCTGAGTTTTAATTATAGTATGTTCCACTCATCTCAGTTATTCTTTTGGGGTTATGTGTCTATAGAAGGCTAATATAACCATTTCCTCCTCTCCTCATTACATTTTATATAAGTTTTAGATCCTTGGATCTGTGTTCATAAGTATTCACTAGTACAAATAGTCTGTCAATGAAAGAGCCCATTCTTGTAACTATACAAAAACTCCATTTCTTTAATATACCTTTAAAAAAAACACAAACTGGCTTTGTCCAGTTTAATAGCACCATGACTCACCTGCCTCCTTTCAAGCCAGACCATCCACATTTGTACATACTGCAGGTCCAAATCCTTAATAATTAAGCCCTTAGAACATCAGGGTTTTTTCACTTTCAAATTGTCTCAAAAATATTTCAGGTCTGTTGATCAGGAAGACAGAGATTTTGTCAAACTAAATATAACATCTTAACCTTAGTTGAGTTTCAGTCCCAAGCCCATGAAAGTGGAGCAACCTTATTGACCACATCCTCATGAAATTCAACAGAAAGATGGCATGACTGACATGAGGACCTGATACCATGAGCAACTACTCCCTACACTGGTTCCAACAAGTTGCTAGAGCCCATGCCTCAACTCTATTAGTTATCGTGGCTAATGATTATTCCCATATATAATCTATCCTTGAGGAGTCATTAGGGAGCCAGGTCCTAGAGCATTAGCTCACCTTTATCTCTGAGCTTAGTACTGTTCTTTAAAATAAACCTTTATTCATTTTTTTTTGTTTTGTTTTGCTGTAAATTCTTGTTCTCATTTTATTGGACTTTAATGCACACAAACAAATCCTTTTAGTTTAGTAACATTCTTTTCACCTCCTTTTTTTGGTTGGGGATTGAGTTTTTGTGTATAAAATAGACATGCTTAAGAATCTGGATTATTTCTCATAAAAGTAGTTGAAATGCCTTAAGCATGAGCTTTACATAATACGGTTTACATTTCATGTAGCACCTCTGAAGCAGAGTACTAAATAAATATAAAGAGAATTTGGATTGTAATGTACAGCTGAGATTGTGGCAGTAATCCATATCACACATAATAAGAGAAGAACTATGTTGATGTAAGAAATGTCCAAATATGTAGTGACTTTTTATGAGTTTATCTAAGCAAAACTGGTGAGATATTCTGGGGAACAATATCTTAAATGCTCTAAAGAATAACAGTTTTTCAGTTTATTTTGTGCATTTAAAATTAAGGAAGGAAAGTAAGGAAGATTAGATGGAAGTGAGAGAAAGAAAAATGAGGATTGAATAACAAAATTATGTGCTCTATTGAGGGTGGTATTGGTTCATTTCTAAGGTGTGTTAACATAGAAGCAGAAAGAATGGTGGACAGGGCTTACTTAAGGCAAAGATAAATCTTTTATTAAAAATTTATATGCCTGAGGTGTGATTACCCACCATGTTCTGACTGGCTAGGAATTTTTTTTTATCAGATTACCCTGTGAGGTTAATTTCAATGGAATCATTCCCCTGCCTTTTTTGTTGTTGTTCACAGTTAAGTTATCAATGAAGATAGAGAGGAAGACATGGATTTTACAAATTTTGGAGAGAAATAATATGGTGACATGATGACTGTGGGGAGTAAAGAAAAAGTAGGTTTCCAAAGAATGCATGCTTTTAGGTTTCTGCTCAGATAATTGCAAGTGTATTGCCATATCATGGAATGGAACAGTTACCTATTTCTCTAGGTTCCCTGATGGAGAATTTTCCTTAAGTACTTTTTAAAACTCAGTTCTTATTTTTTTTTTCCTAATCAAAATAGAGTGAAGTATCTCATTGGTGAGTATGGGAGAGAATGTGGGTACATAATTTCTCTCAATATCTTTGTCCCACTGTTTATCTCTCAAGCCAAGTTGTTTTCAGGAGTGTCACATCCGGTCTCCTCCTCCATGCTCTGATTTCATAAGAACAGGCCACTGTGTGTGTAGGATTAGGGTTTTTCCAGCATTTCCTAAACTAAGTGAGTGTATTAGTCAGCCAAGGCTGCCCTAACAAAATGCCACAGACTGGGTTGCTTAAACCAGACATCCAGTCCAAGACAATTTTCTGGTGGAAGCTTTTTTTTTTTTTTTTCTGGTTTGAAGACAGCTATTTTCTTGATATGTGCTTACATGATCTTTCCTTGGTTCATGGAGACAGAGAGATAATTCACTCTGTGGTGTCTCTTATAAGGCTCCGCTCAGTATTATGAGCAGACCAGGCAAGGCCCGTCCACATGGCACCTTGGTGAATGACCCAATGATTAATGCTGAAAGGAGCACAACTTTATTTATAACATTCCATTCTTAGGGGGCCTAGAGCACTCACGCTCTGAGCCTAGTTTTCCCATGAAACCCAGCACTTCCCATGCTCACCGAAATTCTATAAGCCAGAAACACCAAAAGTATAAGTTCCCCATTTTTTTTATAGGTTGGATGCATGAATAGTTCTCCAGTCCTTCTGGATGTACCAAAGTCACCATTCTCACGTAGCAGCTCTTTCCTTTAGCATTTGGTATGTTTGTATCAGCCTCAGTATAATAGTTCAAAAAAAGTGCAAATCCTGAAAGTCCACATAAATTCAGGTGTAGCAAGACAGGATTTGCAAGGAAGTCCTTTGAAGCTCCAGAGTCAGCTAGAGCAGGCATGATCACAGTAACCGCTTGCTTATTTCTTATTTTTCCAGTCTCCATGACCTCCTTCCTCATTATGAACTACACTGCTACTTGCTTACTTCTCCCTCGCAAGA